>JASAMZ010009171.1:0-50000 GCA_030248115.1 Linhomoeus sp. GSCO2_2 | reverse complement strand
CCGTGGTTGGCGATTACGCCTTGTACCGAGTCGACCTCAAGAGAAACTTCGCCCAGGCTAGAGAACTGTGCACCAGGGTATGACGACTGTCATTGGCCTGTTGCAACGCTTTCTTTCAACACATGGTATGAACATATTTCGGCTAGCAAGCAGTTTGTGAGCAAACGCCAAGGTGGTGCCTATGTAGTTGGCCGAACACACTATAACGTCACTCTGCATCAGCTAGCTACAGCTGAATACCTGTCCAACCGCGACAGGGTAATTGGCAAACCCACTGAACCGTTCAGTACCCACAAGGGGACCTGGCCAGCATCCACAACTTCGACGAGCAAAGTGCGGTTGCGCTGCTCTCTCTGACGGAGTCGCAGAATTCCGCCGGTGACGCCTCACAAAGAGACAAGTGGATTGGCCTAGAAAGCGTACTTCTGGATTTTACCTCTGGACAAAAGCTTTGAAACTTGTACTTTTTGATAGATGATAGTTGTAGTGCCCTTCTCCGCCGCCAACGCCAGGCCAGCGTTTCTGCTGGACAGATGGGAGCCCTTTCGACTACTCACGTCTGCTGAAGCCCATGCCAACTACAATTGGATGCGGCCTTTCGCACGTAACGCAGAGGGCTCAAAACAATCCAGAAAACCAGTACAACATCTACCAGGAGTGGTCCTACAAACTAGACGAGCAGTGCCAAGTACATGCAGTGGCCGCCATCTGCAAAGTGCCGATCTATGACTGATGCGTTTACGCTTTGTACCCAGAGCATGTGCAGTCGGCCAGTTATTGCAACTGTAATTGCATCGGACAGAAACCAGTTGAGGATTGCTTCGTGTCACAAAAGCTGTGTCTTATCAGCGTAAGCAGAAACGCTCGTGTCAGTCTGACAAGAGCTCGAGCGACACCGAGACAGAGCTGTTGCCCATCCTGAGGAGGCCAGTTGTTCCCATCCTGGGGTCGCTTGTGGTAGCGAACGATCACTTCCAGGGCGAGACGGAACTCGTGGTCGAAGACGAGCGTCAGCACTGCCGGGCCCATCAACTTGAAGACCGCCACGCACATCTCCCCTGAAGACAGCGGCAGATTACAATTTACTGATTGGAACAGTGGCACGCATGCTCTGCAAAGAGCAAAGAACAAACAAGGTGCGCGGACATACCACTACTTACATACATACCAGCCGTTTGAAGCGCAGACGAGTTGAGACTGACGAGTGAACTCCCTCGAACTGTCAAGTAAAGGAGAGCCATGGCAGCTCCGTAGGCACAGAACATGGCAACCGCGACCACCTGCCATCTTGTGCTTGAGAAGTATCGAGAAAGCAACGGTTGACGATCGCCTTCTGCAGAGGTTTTACCTTCGCCTATTCCCAAAGCCAAGTCTCTTTTAGCAGCGCAGCAGTTTTCAAAAGCGACCTCTGCAGCAGTGACGCCTGACGATGTCGAACGTCATCAGAGTGACAACTCCAGCGACGGAAGCAGCCCATAGGCTCGCAAGAACCACCTGTAGAATGAGATTGGCGCGAGCCAAGCAGTCGGCAAATGCCAGGTCAGCGGCTGTTGGTTTCACCACACGACAACGAATTGGGACCTGTCCGTCAGCCAACCGATACGTATACGTATGTGATTCACAGCTGCAATTGTAACATGTCAATGGAGCCGATAACATGAAGAACAAACTGACAATAATGAAGGCAGCGTTGGAAGACGAAGGTCGGAGTTGTCGCCAGAACGCTGGAAGCGTAGACGATGCGCGATCCAACGTAGCGACGACTCAACGAAGGACAGGCCAATTCCACCAATATGTGGACGGCCAACAACAGCAGCGCACACAAAGAGAGCGAGGTTACGAAATAGGACGCTCTGTAGAGGAGGCAGTGCCTTTGCACTGTTGGATTCTCTGAATTCAAGGAAGTCTACAACATTCAATCTCCATATCCATCGTACGCATTCCATACTGTGGCCATGCCACCTTACGACATTGTTACCGTTCAGAAAATCGGGTGAGTCGAGCCCGTTCGCGATGACAGCGTCGACGCCCATGCTAGCGCAGGTTCTGATGAGCGTTTGCAGGGTGTACGGCACGACATAGCAGAATGAATAGGCGCAGTTGACAGACCGTCGATAGCGCTTTGATCGGAACGCCTAGAAGGTGGGAATTCAAAATGCCAAGCTTCACTGCAGCCCCCAGTAAATCATACAGTGGCACAGATCGTCACTCACGCCGTAGGCAAGCGCCAGAATCGTAAGAATGCCAATCCACAAGGCGGCGATGTGGGAGTGAGAGTCACGCATTCCCGTCACCAGTTCTCTTTTCCTGACGCTCGCTGAGTACATGGCGAGTTCGAGTCGGCTCAGCACTCCGACGTAAAAGGGCGTAGGATTATAGTGGAGTTTCGGTGGGAACCTTCATGCTTTGCGTGTGGCAATTCCTCTGAGTTACTGTATATTGCTCGTCACACGACGGTTTAATGAGAGGTGCGTTTATTTACAGTAGAAAGCACAATCACACCAATGAATATTCGTCCACTGGCTCTTCCCTCCTGGTTACTTTTGCCTCAGACAATACGGGCCTACATTATACCAATTGAACACAAAATATTATGGCATTGAATAGTTCACGTGGCGCGACAGCAACTGTTCGCAACGGAGCGGCTTAGTTCACACTTCGCAGCGCTCGCGAAACCGGCTGCCTTCGATATACGTTCACATGGCAGGAAAAACTTGAATCATCACTCTTCAATGCGCCATGTAGGTATACGCAACGCGTTTGTGTGTATGCCTACTGCATAGCGGGGTCATCATCGCCCAATAATGGGGAAGTTACCAACGACAAGGCAGGCGGACACAACTCTTCTGTTGTCTTGAAGCGCAACGTCTTGGATACAGTAGCAATGCACGCACAGTACACGAGCTGACAGTCCCCCCCCCCCCCACCTTCCTTCTGCAACTAGGGGGGGGGGGGGGGGTAATTATTTTCCCCCTTTGTCAGTCACTACAATGTACAGGTGTACTGTACTATGTGCGAGTGCAGTGCAAAAGGAATATTACTCTACTAACTGATGGATCGTTATGCACGATATCAAGTCTGACCTTTACCAACTGCTTGCGATGAAGGTTACACTGCATTGACAGCAACGGAATAAGACCTGTGTTGCAATGCATGGCGGGCATGTTTGTTTGCCAACCACCCCCTCCCCCCTTTCCATTATTGGATTTCTACGCAAACGTCCTATTTCCTACTCCTTCAGAATGTAGGGTCAACCACCTGATGGATGGCGTCGTCAAGCACAACGACGACGGCGACGGCATTTTCGGCAACAACGAGCGAAAGCTCTTCGAACTGGTCGAAGACAGCACTACGGCTACCTTGGCTACGCTATGGCTACGCGTTGCAATACAAGGGCTGGGATTGGCGAGTGTTGCTTCATATTTAGGTCCTCTAACCCAGAATTTCTAACGGCATGCACTTAAAAACATGACCACTGATACACAGTAATTGTCAGCCAGTCTCAGTGGTTTCATTGATGGAGACGAGGCGCGGACTCGTCAACTGATCCTTCTTCCCCTCTATAGGGACTCGCTGTCTTCGATAAATTCGAGCTGCTGCAGCTGGGTGATGCAGCCGCAGAGGTCGCTGAATCGCCGTTGAACGTCCGCCGCCCTCGGCGATGGTCGCTCTGGCAGACTGTTGCTCCTCTGACGATGGACTCCCATGTGAGCAGTCAGACGTTGATCTGGAATTCCAATGGTTTGCGCTTCGCCTAGCCGCACAAAGAGCTTCGGTATCAATCAGGGCTGCTGTTCGCTGCCTGTCTATTGCTGCAAGAAGTATGAATAGGCGTGGACGTTCGTATGTACATAATAAATGTACCTCGTGTGACAGAGACTGGTATGGCCAGCAGCTTGGCGTAGGAGGAGGCCTTCCTATGACTCAGGAGGCCCATGCCAATCAGACTGTTCGTTAGGGACGTATTGAAGCGGCCGTCCACACTGCCTGAAGGTGCAGCAACTATGAATAGCGACGCCTGTGACTGTGCGAATTTGGCTCCTAATATCGACTGCGACGTAGTTCAATCGTGGATCGCTCAGCTCCTCACCATTGTAGCCATTCTTCATGGAGTGTATCAACAAGTGGATCAGCTTCCGCCACGCTTCGATCAACTCTGCCATCTTCCTAGCCTCTACCGTCCGGTTGGCCATTAGGCCGGAGCTGCTCTTGCGCCTTAGCATGCGTCTGCCGCCCTGACTCCTGCCCTTACTGGGATTATTTTCACTGGTGAGGTTCTCCACTGAAACATGTCGGTGCGTGGAGTGTGCAGCCGAAAACTGCCTACTATGACAGCTACCTTACATGCCAGCTGGAGAATCCAAGTACTCTCCTTCAGTGTCTCTCCAAAGGCGCTTTCGAATCCATCCCAGAAAGCCGTTTGGAAAATACTGTCCTCAAAGTAGTTGTGGTGCCTTCTGCCCAGACTGGTGCAGGCCTCGCGAATTCCTGCTTCTTGCATCTCGAGTTTGACAATCATGCGGTCCAGAAAATGCCACACCTGTGTGAGGAAATAGAACTTTGAGTGCTCCACTGCTACAAGAAATGCAGGTACCTACCTACATGTACCTCTTCGGTGATCGCCTGAAATTTGACGTGGGTCGCCGCCTCTGATTGAACGCCTTCCTCCAGATCAATAACTCCCCAGATCCAAATTGGTGAGTTCTCCGCCGCGCGCAGCCACACCTTTCTAATCAGTTTCAGAGTATAGTCGGGCCACTGTCGGTTCAGCTCTCCCCAGCAGTCACAGATGAGAGCCTTGTCCTTGTTCGTGAGCTGACACGACGTGCAACCTGAAACTGAAGGTGGATTGTGATCACTGCAACGAGCCCACCAAGGGGTTTATTGCAAAAATTAATTATTACAATAACAATTAGAACATTCGAAACTGTCCAATGAGCGAAGTTCACTTCATATTAAACCAATGGGCGCGCGCCACGCAGCTAACGTTTGTATATTTTTTCGCCCGGCCTCAGCCGGGCGACACCCTACGAGAGCTCGGCGTGCGTGCGTGCGTGCGTGCGTGCGTGGGTGCGTCCGTGCGTCCGTCACGCTCTCAGATCTCGGCGTTGGAAAGTCGTAGAGAGACGATCTCGGGCTCTACGGATAGGTCTCGACTTACTGGTAATGTGCCTCGAGAAATCGACATACAAAAGTTTGAATTGCGCGCGCTACAGTAGCCCGAAGGTCAAAACGCAAAACGGCTCTAACTGGTTCGTCTTACGTCGCAGAGCGGCAATCGACACGTTAGGTGAAAGCTCTCGACGTGCCCTTTCATGCGGCAGCAACAAATTTTTCAGTTACGCAAACACGCACCGCGGAAAACGCCATTCTCGAGATTTCAGCGCTAAAATCGCTAAAACTCGCTCAACTTGCGTCGTAGAGAGACGATCTCGAGGTCAGTGGATAGCTCTCGACTCGCTGATCATTTGTTCTCCCATTGGTCGAAACTAAAAAATTTGAATTTCGCGAGTTACAGTAACCTGAAGGTTTAAAACGCAAAACGGCTCTAACTCGTCTGTCTTGCGTCGTAGAGAGGTGATCTTGAGCACCTTGGATACCACTGGGGCCTCTTTTATCAACATAGGAATAGGAATAGAATTTAGATTCAGGTATAGGATTAGGAATAGAAAATAGGAAAATTCTCTTTTATCAATGTGCACCCCCTATTCCTGAACCATTTAGGAATAGGAGTAGATTTTAAGAAATGTTCTGCAAGTGTTGCATCGGCCGCGCAGTGTTGTTTAACACAGAGTTCGCCAATTTGCAAACAAACTGATGTCGATAGATAAACGACAATAGACAACATGTCGATCGATCGAAGATGAGTTGAAATCAACACCCTACTGTGCATAGTGAAGCACAAAATCAGTGTACAACAACTTTGTCGGTTGTCCATTTGGAGCGTTGCGATGGATCTTGCTACAATTTGTAAATATTTCTGATGTAGTGATCTGGAAGTGCTTCTATGATGCGTGCAAAATTGAAGTTTGTCTACATTTCGACACTCCACAACGCAATTTCAACCTGCAAGCCAAGCGTACTGTGCACATGGATACCGTATGTTTTCCAAAAACCAGTTCAATGGACCCAATAAAACCCACATGGAAACGAAAGGCACAATTAGCCATTTCGTTTATGATACAGACAGCTTAACCTTGTTCTTGAGTAAGGAGTTGTCGCCACAGAGAATGTTTGGAAGCAATAGTAGGGCACCTGATGATACTTATGTACCAAATGTGGGTTATTGGGGGGGGGGGGGGGGGTGATTTTAGGGTCGGGCATTAATTCAAAATGGGCATTCATTGGAAGAAATATGGTGCACACTTAGTTTCTCTTTTATGCAAGGTTAGGCAGTAGCATAGGACAATAAAATGCACTGAAGAGGAGTTTCAGTGAGAATTGCATTGATAAAGACGTCTTATTGATGGACCCTTCTACACTTGCCCATTTCGGCTGTTCATTGTGAGACAAATATTGCTATCGCTGTCAAAGTCCTGAAATGTCACATATCAACATATCTTCCTCACACAAACATTGGAACTGTCAGTAAATTCAACAAATTTGTCCATGTTAGGAAGGCTTCGGGCTTCCTAAATGACACTGCACTAATTTTAGAAATCCTATTTCTATTTTGCTGGGCACAAAATTGATAAAAGAGAATCGTCCTAAAAGCGTCCTAAACCGCTCCTAAAATGGTCGATTTCGCGCCTATTCCTATTCCTGTTTCCTAAATTGATAAAAGAGATTTGTGTCCTATTCCTATTTTCCTATTCCTAAACGGCCTTTCCTATGTTGATAAAAGAGGCCCCTGGACTCATTGATCATTTGTTCTCCCATTGGTCGAAACTCAAAGTTTGAATTTCGCGAGTTACAGTAACCTGAAGGTTTAAAACGCAATACGGCTCTAACTCGTCTGTCTTGCGTCGTAGAGAGGTGATCTTGAGCACCTTGGATAGCACTGGGGCCTCTTTTATCAACATAGGAATAGGAATAGAATTTAGATTCAGGTATAGGATTAGGAATAGAAAATAGGAAAATTCTCTTTTATCAATGTGCACCCCCTATTCCTGAACCATTTAGGAATAGGAGTAGATTTTAAGAAATGTTCTGCAAGTGTTGCATCGGCCGCGCAGTGTTGTTTAACACAGAGTTCGCCAATTTGCAAACAAACTGATGTCGATAGATAAACGACAATAGACAACATGTCGATCGATCGAAGATGAGTTGAAATCAACACCCTACTGTGCATAGTGAAGCACAAAATCAGTGTACAACAACTTTGTCGGTTGTCCATTTGGAGCGTTGCGATGGATCTTGCTACAATTTGTAAATATTTCTGATGTAGTGATCTGGAAGTGCTTCTATGATGCGTGCAAAATTGAAGTTTGTCTACATTTCGACACTCCACAACGCAATTTCAACCTGCAAGCCAAGCGTACTGTGCACATGGATACCGTATGTTTTCCAAAAACCAGTTCAATGGACCCAATAAAACCCACATGGAAACGAAAGGCACAATTAGCCATTTCGTTTATGATACAGACAGCTTAACCTTGTTCTTGAGTAAGGAGTTGTCGCCACAGAGAATGTTTGGAAGCAATAGTAGGGCACCTGATGATACTTATGTACCAAATGTGGGTTATTGGGGGGGGGGGGGGGGGGGGTGATTTGGGGGGCGGGCATTAATTAAAAATGGGCATTCATTGGAAGAAATATGGTGCACACTTAGTTTCTCTTTTATGCAAGGTTAGGCAGTAGCATAGGACAATAAAATGCACTGAAGAGGAGTTTCAGTGAGAATTGCATTGATAAAGACGTCTTATTGATGGACCCTTCTACACTTGCCCATTTCGGCTGTTCATTGTGAGACAAATATTGCTATCGCTGTCAAAGTCCTGAAATGTCACATATCAACATATCTTCCTCACACAAACATTGGAACTGTCAGTAAATTCAACAAATTTGTCCATGTTAGGAAGGCTTCGGGCTTCCTAAATGACACTGCACTAATTTTAGAAATCCTATTTCTATTTTGCTGGGCACAAAATTGATAAAAGAGAATCGTCCGAAAAGCGTCCTAAACCGCTCCTAAAATGGTCGATTTCGCGCCTGTTCCTATTCCTGTTTCCTAAATTGATAAAAGAGATTTGTGTCCTATTCCTATTTTCCTATTCCTAAACGGCCTTTCCTATCGACTGTCGATTGTTGTGTGGCATGTCTGCACCAGCTACATTTCAGTCGAGCTTTCGACCCTCTATCGGGGCCGTCGTCAGGCCACTGAAACGAATGGGTGGTCACAAAGTACATAGGCGAGACACAAACGCGCGCGCCAAAGTACATAGCCAAATCACGTTTGAGTCACACTAGGCAACGGCCTCAATCGCTGCACGACCGTTTGCCAGTTCTGATTTAGATTTCTGCCTCTGCTCTTATTGAGGGCCGATCTGATGCCTAGATTGGCGTTTTCTATGCAGCGGGAGCCCCCCTGTAAGATTAGAAGGGCTTCTTTCAGCTCCCGCAGCTCGACGCTCTTCTCCACAGTCAGCACTCTTGTTTCGTCGAAATCTGGCCGGTGGGTGGGCGCCCTGTGGTGGCAGAACGCTTTGACGCCACCAACCCAGTCTCCAATGTGCTCGCGGATGCGCACATGAAGTGGGCGGTCAGTCTGGCCGATGTACATCTGACCGCAGCTGCAGTTGACGCAATACACGACGCACGGACGCCTCTCCTCTGGGAGGACGTCCTTGTTGCTGCCCAGCTCCGTCTTGACGCACCTGGCACTGCGCGGCACAAATCGGATGCCCAGCGGTCTGCCCAGCCGCTGCAGTTTGCCGAATAGACCCTCCACATATGGGAGGGATATAGTGGCCAGTGGGCGCGCCACTTCTGGAGGAGGCTCGGCTGCACCAGCTTCAGAATGGGCGTCAGCACCAGCTTCGGCATTGGCGTTGGCTCCAGCGTCAGCATGGGCGTTGGCTCCAGTGTTGGCATTTGGCCGCCCCAGGATCGGCGCCATGGCCCGTTGAATAGCTCTCCCAGAGAAGCCATGCTCTGAGAAGAGGCGCCTGAGAAAAAGCAGCTCCTCAGTCAACAGGGCCGCTGTTGAGCAGTGGCTGAGCGCCCTATGGGTCAGCGCCTTGATGGCTGCAGTTTTGTGGCTGTAGTGATGGTAGGAGCCCATAGAAATAAAGCTGTGGCTGTTGCAGGGCTTTCGGTAGACGGTCGTCACAGCAGTAGGCACAGCTCTCTTCACCAGCACGTCGAGGCACGGTAGGCGGCCATCGCACTCTTTCTCCATAGTGAATTGAATGTCAGAGTGCTGCGAGTTGAAGATGTGGAACAGGTTCTCCAACTCCGCGCTTCCATGGGGCCACACCAGGAAGCAGTCATCCACGTACCTCACGTAGAGCTTTGGTTTCAGAGGCGCCTGCTCCAGTGCCCTTGACTCCAGCCACCCCATGAAGAGGTCAGCCACAACTGGGGAGGGAGACTTGCCCATGGCTAGGCCCTGGGCCTGCTTCCACACCTTCCCTTGCACTGTGATGAAGGTGTTCTCTAGGCAGAGGCGCAGCAGGCGGACGACCTCCGGGGCATGGAGGGTGGTTGGCAGCCCAATAGCTGTTGCCAGCATGTCTTCGATCACTCTGCAGCTCTCGCCCACTGGCACCTTAGTGAAGAGGGAGACAACATCGAAGGAGGCGATGATGTCACCCTCCTCCAGCTGAACCTCCTTCAGGCGCCGCACAAAGTCGTAGCTGTCGCGCAGGCTGTAGGGCGACTTGGGCAGCATGTGCAGGACTTTGGTCAGATGGCTGCAGAGTGGCGCGTCTGGAGCCCCATAGGTGGGCGTGATGGGGCGGAATTTCAGGCGCTCTCGAGCCTCCTCCAGTTCAGCTGGCGTCGTTGGCACCTTCTCCAGCTTGTGCGTCTTGGCTAGGGCATAGAAGGGCGCAGGTTCGCCATGGGTCTTCAGGCACCTTTGGTATTCCCTGTGGCGAGCAGGGTTTTGGCGCTGAAGGTCCCTGACCCCATTGACGCTGCCAGCAAACACCATTTTCAGCTCTTTGGTAAAGTCCGAACAGAACTTCTCCACTGCGTCGCTTGCTGCAGGCAAATAGTCGCCTGTCTGCTCCACCATTTTGCTGATCTTTGCCCTGTATAGCGCTGTGTCCAGCACCACCAGAGTGTTGCTCTTGTCGGCTCTCGTCACAGTGAGACTGTCGTCCTTTCTCAGACATCTCAGAGCCGCCAGTAGTCGCGGGCTCAAAGAGGTCTGTGGACGCAGTCTGCAGCTGGCCAGGAGGTTGATGGCGCTTTGCCGCAGCACCGGGGCCTGCTGTGGTGCTTTGGCGTCCAGAATCTCAGCCGCTAGTTCCACTCTGGCGGCCAGATCCAAGAGTGGAACTGCTTTCGGCGCGATTCCAAACTTGCCACTTAGACAGAGGGCTTCTTCTTGTTCAGGGGCTAGGGTCTTGGAGCTCAGGTTGACCACCAGATTGTCCTTCCTGCGGATTGGAGGGGGAGCGCTCCTGGTGAAGCACTGGGAGGTGCTCGCCAGGAGAGTGGCCAGCTTCCCTCTCTTTCGTTCCTGCGCCGCCTGGAAGGAGAACTGGTAGCCTCTGTTGGCGAACAGCAGGATGCCATCCCAGTCGTCATCAGGGGATGACGATTATCAATTTCGCTTGCAACAGAAAGTCTCTCCTGTTGCAAGCCAACGGCGCTGACTGCCTCGCGAACGCGCCGTACAAAGCGCCGCGCAAAACAAATGGTAGAGAGCCGCCAGATCCAATGCGAGCTAAGGGGAGCGACCCTGATTGAGCGGCGACGGTGCCTTGCCGTACTGTTCAGGCGATGCCTGCGTTGAAGGCAGGCAGCAACAGGCGGCGCTGGCCGTGCAGCGATTGATTGCCGCCGCTGGCGTCCCGCTGGCGTCTAGGCGCGCGCGTGCTGAAGCGTCGCGTGGCGAAGTGCTAGCGAGGCAAGCGCATGCTGAAGCGTCGCGTGGCGAAGTGCTAGGGAGGCAAACCTCGACAGACAGACAGACGGACACTACACCTAGCTAGCATAGTAATGTAGATTTTTATACTCCACAAAAAAGTGTGGAGTATATAGCGTTTGTGCGCGAAACGCAGTAATTTTAACCGGATGGCATTGGCGCGTGAAGCGGCCGATTTGCAAACGGTCTTTTGCGTTGGGTAGGCCTAGTAAGTGGGCAGGGTGGACACCAAACGGGGTCACGCTCCGGTACCCCGTTGGCGGGAAATTCAAAAATTTAAATTTTCAAAGTACTGAAAAATGGGTTAAACAAGGTAGAACTCGAAAAAGTTGCATATAATGGTATATACTATCTTTTGATATGTTGTAGTACTCGATAGTGCCGAACACGCAAAAAAAGAATTGGATCGCTGCGGGACCCATTTTGGCGCCAAATTTGAAAAATTCGCGAATTTTGGCCCTGGGTCAACTTTGACGGGCTGCTGTGCGGGCTAGGTAGCAGCTAGAGCCGCGAGACCGCTTTTGTTGCTCCTTCCCAGATGTCCTCTATAGAATGAGCCATGAACCGAGAAAATCGGGCGAAACACAAAAAAGTTATTTTCCCGCAACTTTTTTGACTCCGGGGTCGAAAATTGCAATTTTCGCGTTTCGGCGTCTGTAGCTCTCGAATGCGTCGCCGACTCGTTCCAAAGGTGGTTTCAAACGATTCTTCGCTTAAATCTGGCCCAGAAAACTATTTTCGAAAAATTTTCGGGGTTACAGTATCCCTGCCGCGTCGGTTTGAACTTTGGGCGTGCGGCCGACTTTGGCAATATTATGCTCGATCTCGGGGTTTTGGGGGTCGCTGATTACGAATTTGGCATTCGTTTATCGTTTAGATAATGTTTGAACATAGATGTGACGAATTTGCATGATACCGTACCCCAAGTGCAGAATTTCAGTTCCCGGAGTCCGTAGGAAACTAGGGGTGTTGTATGTCGAATCTGGGGTATTTTGGGATGTACCGGGTCTTTCGAAACTCCAGGCCCCCCCTCCACAGCACGCTGTGTAAAAACTAGCGAAGTCATACTTGCACACATGGTAGTCTAATGTCTTGACACCTCGGATGCAAAAATTCAGCACTGTATCTCAACCCACGCGAAAATGCGGACGCGAAACGTAAAATTGGTCGATGCTGCTCCTCCTCCTGCTGGAGGCCATGGCCATGGAGAAGAACAGCACCGTCAGCTGAAGCATGATTGGCAACCCAACTTTGATTGTTCACTACGCAAGATTGATGCGAGCTACGAAGGTCGTTCTTGCGTCATTTTGAAGCTTATTGTGTTCCCTATCAAATGCTATTCCGCCAGCCGCAAGAGAGCGTTCCACGTGTGAGCCGTAGCCGCCGAAAAGTGACGCTGTCGTCAAATTTGGCCGATTTTGCGTTTCGCGTCCGCATTTTCGCGTGGGTTGAGATAGAGTGCTGAATTTTTGCATCCGAGGTGTCAAGACATTAGACTACCATGTGTGCAAGTATGACTGCGCTAGCTTTTACACAGCGTGCTGTGGAGGGGGGGGGGGGGGGCTGGAGTTTCGAAAGACCCGGTAGATCACGAATTCAGCATTGCTTTTGCGATTGGGGGTGCCAGGAGGCCACAACAGCAGAGGAGTCACCATGCGTAGGAGTTCAAATTTGTGGAGTATACTGCGTCCCCCGGACGACTTGCCTGGTTTAGTTGGTGCAATTGGTCCCACTGAAACGCCACGCTGATCTTGCTTACGGTCGCCAACAGCGTCAGTGGATCTGCCCAGACACTTGAGTCGTGTCAGCCTGCTTGGAGAGAAGGCGGACGTTCGTCTGTTGCCGAGGCTTGACTGTCCACTGGTGGCGTAACTGAAGCGCCTCTGGGAAGCTGAGTTGACACTCTCTGGCCTTTGCGATGCAGTGAGATCATCCACATGGTGCCCCTTGCCAGATTGATTGCCCATTGTTTGTTGCTGGCTTTGCAAAGAGTGGCTTGATGGGCTTCCGATCGCCCAACTGGGCCAACTAAAGGACTTCCGTCAACAAGTTCCTCGATTATCTCGTCTGGGGCTCTTGGCACGCTGCCTAACGTCCCTCTACATAGCTGCAGTGCGGCAGACATCGATGGCGGAAAAGCGAAATTGCTTTTCGAGCGTCCTAACGGTTCTCTTCGGTTTGGAGAACGCTTCCTGGGTAGTGAGGAACGGCGAAATGTAATTCACTGTCTAATTTGGTGAACAGCAATCTCAGTCACACCTCAACTACGATCTGATTGATGACAGCAAAAGGATCAGCTAGTGAACCACAACTTGGCCTAAATAATCTGTCGCGCGATTCGCCGTCACAGCCACACAGCCATTCTTTGTGATCGATTCGGCATTTCATGGTTGCCCGACCTTTCCAACTGCCTAGCGCAAAACAAGGCTGTTATGCCACCCCATTTTATGGAGGAACGCCAGACGAATTAGGTTTGGAAAATCGAATTTTTCCTCAGGAGAAGAGCGCCCAGACAAGTCTTCAGAAGTGTAGTTACAGAAGCGCGTCGTCGGCTCGCCAATCAATGGCGCCCCCTCTTAGCCAACAAACATCGCCGTTTGGCCTCGCGCTCGCCTCGGAACTTGACAAAGCGACATATTGCCAGGAAATGAACCGTTCGCCGCACTTGAAAGTGACAGGTAACTGAAAGAATTGACAAATTCGGCAATCGAGCATTATGACCGCACAACACCTTCTGCGGTGTGATTGCACAAGACGTGCTCACGGATGATCCTCCGAGCTAATACCGGTCTTTGGCCAGTGTCACACTTGGTCAACTCGAACCTTATATGTTGCATCCACTTTCCGCAATCCAGCCAGATTGCGCAATCTGGAGGGTTTCCCTCCAGACTACGCAATATGGCGCGTTCTGGAGGGCGGCCCCTCCAAACCGCGCAATCTCTGGTCGGCGGGGCTCAGCAGGCCTGAGCAGGAGGTGAATTAGATGGAGGAGTGTTCATCCTACTTCCAGTTTGCACTAAAACTCTGTCGACGTCGCGCCTGGCGGGTCGAAAACTGAGGCTTAGCGCGACCACCAACTTCAGGGCGCGCTCCGCGCGCCCTGAAGTCGGTCACCGGTCGCGTTAAGCCTAAGCTTCGACCCGCCAGACTGCGACGCCGACTAGACTCTTGTGATCCGTCTCTGGGCGCAGGGCGAGCCTAAGCATAGCCTGATATGGAAGGAAACAACTTCCTGGCAAAAGAATTATACGTAAAAGTTAAAGAATTCAACGTTCTAGCAGCTGATTGCACATTCTGGAGGGGCTGCCCTCCAGAAAGCGCCATATTGCGCAGTTTGGAGGGGCACCCCTCCAGATCGTGCAATATTGCACATTCTGGAGGATTGCGCCGTCCGGATGCAGCATATGCGTAGATGCGGAAGCTGAGACGCACAATATACAATGTACGGTAGCAGGAGCAATTCATTTTGTGATCCTCAGCACATGAATGGCTACTCAACAGATGACTGGTTTGGTGAGGCGTGAGTCCCCTGCAAGCGCCTGTTTCAGCTTCAGCCTGTTCATCATCGCCTCCCGTGTTGCGGTGTGTCTCGCCTACTTGCCTGTCCACCTGCCAATCATCCCTGCTGGAGGCCGAATCGACTGCATCTCATCTCCTTCCCACCGCCTCCCGCTAAGAAACAGCCGACGGTGCCAGTTCGCTTCCCGCTCTCATGTGCGCTTATAGGGAGCCAATTTCTGTCTCGTTCTGTCCAAGTGCCTTATCAGTATCAACGGAAGACGCGCACACGCCCGACCAACAACAGACATCTCGCGTTCAGATCGACTTCCGTAGACTCGTGTGAGACAGCGTCATCGTCCTACACACCCAGACGGATCCGAGGCTACTACTGCGAAGGGACTTGTGCGCTCCAGCAGATCATTGGTGACACTTCAGTAGGCTGCGTCCCCACGGCAATAGGCGAGACGCGTCCCATCCTCTTCATGGAGGCTATTGGCACGACTCGTTTGGAAATGCTTCCCTTCGTTTCGGAATGCGGCTGCGCTTAGATTGTCTACATGCGAGTTAGCTCATCGTTCGTCGTGGTTCTATGCCACGTCACCACATCCAAAGACAAGCCCAAATTGACCCGAACCGAACAAATCAGATACATACGAACTCCTCCTCTGACCTCGCGATCACGCGATGCCCCCGCAATACCTTTTGGTCTCCAAACAATGGTAGTCTCCAAATAGAGGCTGAGGCGCACAGCAACACAGTGGTGGCTACCTTCATTCGGGACTTTATTTACTTCACCGCATGCACTGTCTATCGACGTCCAACGTGTGCACCAGAGACAAACTGACATTCAAACTTTTGCATTGAAAAACTTGGCACGAGCCACAAGCACATTGAGCGGGAACGCAACGCTTGCTGGGGTTTTCTGTGCTCCCGCCTGCCGAAACGATCACCTATCTCATTGCCCTTGGTTTTACCATGTTTTGAGGGAAACACAGTCATTGTGTTTCGTAATGTAAACAGTCCTCGATGTTGAAACCGGATCGTGTGGTAAACTCCACTCAAAGTGGGTTGTTTAACGCAGGGAGACCGTTCCGGCCGTCCTTCCCCTCATGCGGCCAAATCACCTTCCAGCATAGCTGAAGCAATATAGACTTTGCGCAGTTCGGCACCGAAATCACTCCTCAACATGATCATGGCCAAACGATTCTTGTTGGGAGTAACGATATTGCCCGTCGTGCTGCTAGGCGGCGTCACTGCAGTCGAATCGACCAACGACAGCAAAGACAACCGCGCCGATCTCGCATCCGCAAGTCCTTCTGGGTATACTGTAGGTATGTAGGTATGTACTGTCGATCGACGGCACACGACACGACCCACAGACTTCTCGTCTTCAGATCGACTTCAACAAGCTCGGATGGAACGACTTCATCTTAGCGCCGAGTGGGCTCTGGATCTACTACTGCGAAGGGACATGCGGTGCCAGGGCTGCTTTGGCGACCAGACAAGCGGCCAACTTCACAGTAGACCAGGCGCTCAAGGTCGTCAGCTTCAGCTCTGCTACGTGCACTGCCACCACGATGGGAAAGGCGCAAAGCATCGTCTACACGACTGATAATGGTGCGATTCATATACATAAGATACCCACCATTTCGCGATGTGGCTGCGCTTAGATTGCCTGCGAAGTTGGTTGAGTAGAGTGGGACTTGTTACAATTCCGGAGCTCGCAATGGAAACGGAAAGGCGTGAAGTGGAAGTGCCATGTCGAGCGAAATTCTTTGCTTTCGTGAAAGTTTCATGCGCAATTGCGTTGCCGTAATCGATTGTTAGCCAGAAGACGTAACGCAAGTTAGAATTTAGGCCTATGTGTAAGCACATCGGTCATCACGAGTGCAAGGTTTTTGAAAATTAAGTTTTGTCTGACAGTGATATGGCTGATATGGCTTCAGACAGCGATCAGTTGTCGGTTCAGTTCAGTCGGCACCCATTTGACACCCAGCTGACAGAGTTCAGTCGTCCCATTTCGAAAGTTAACGTAGGGTACATACAACGCAAAAGTGCTGTACGGTTCGGTTCGTCAAAGTTTAAAGAATATTGGATAATGGGTTACGACGACTCGCTAACACCGGTACAATCGTCCATCCTGACAAACCTAAAGCCATGAACTCTCTGCAATCTTCTCAAGTGGTCGAGAATCTTCGGCGTCGCGGCCACGGTAAGATCGTGAATGTCGTGTTGGAGGGTGACCGGCCCATGAAGCAAGCTTCCGTTCCTCGCAAGAAAGGAGTTTCGCAGCTCGTTCTCAATGGAAGCTGTGGCATGTCTGGCGACGTAGTCGATTTTCTGATCCCGTGTCAGGTTCTGATCTTTTCTGACGCGAGCGTTCCACAACCTAGAAAGGCGGTTAGGTAAATTGTTGCAGCAAGTGATTCTGTAAGAAGTCCAGTATACTACTGAGGCTGGTATTTGCGTTTAGTTTATTGGTGTACCATACTGCTAACATGGCTAGTGGTTTCCGTTGACGAAAGTAGGGTGAATCCCAGCAATTGATGTAAAACACGCATGGGTAACCAACCAGTCCCAGGTGTCGATGCCCCAGAAGTCGATGCTAAAACCGCTTCTGGCCAGAATTCCATAATTGTCCATGGAACCATACGCTGGGCGATAGTGTTTGTAACTAAACAAGCTTTGTCTAAAAACTGTGGCACCACGTTGGCATCAGTGTAAACTTGAGAGCGTGTGCGCGATAATGTGCACTGGATAGTGAAGTGCCGCTAGACATTTAGTCGACAATTTGGTGGGGTATAGCCGCAATTGGTCTTGGATTTGTTCGTGGTACCTGATCCACATATGGATCAGAAGATTCGCCACAGGAACACTTTGCGCTTATAATGGCAACTGATCCATAAATGGATCAGAGAAATTCGCCGCAGGCACACAGTGCAATAAAAGCGTCTAAATGAGACGACGCCCTATTTAAAAGGGTATAAATGGGACGACGCCCTATTGAAAAGGGCATAAATGAGACGACGCCGTATTGAAAAGGGTGTAAATGGGACGACGCCCTATTCTTTTGGGCTTAGTGCTCGATGCATCTAAAAAAGATATGTTGAAATCTAAGCTGCTTGAAATTGTCGAAATTTAGAAATTCTGCCAAATACCTTAAAAATATATCTAAATTCTCTAATTATAAAATTTAGAGGTATTTGCTAAATACTTGGCAGACTATGCCCGACACAACTATGCACAGACATTTAAGCTATTTGGAATCGCCGAAATTTGAGGATCTTAATAAAAAATATCCCAAATTTCGTTAATTATAAAATCAGAAACTATTTGCTAAATACTTGGCAGACTATGCCCGACACAACTATGCACAGACATTTTGAAATTTAAGCTATTTGGAATCGCCGAAATTTGAGGATCTTAATAAAAAATATCCCAAAATTCGTTAATTGTAAAATCAGAAACTATTTGCTAACTACTTGACAGACTATGCCAAATGCATCAACGCAAAGACATTGTGAAATTTAAGCTGTTTGAAATTGTCATAATTTGGGAATTTTGATAAAAACCTTAAAAATATCCCAAAATTCGCTAATTATAAAACTTAGAACGAGTTGCTAAATACTTGGCAGACTATGCTCGATACATCCGTGCAAAGAAGTTTTGAAATTTAAGGCGTTTGAATTTGTCAAAATTTGGGAATTTTGACAAAAACCTTGAAAATATCTTCGTTAATTATAAAATCTGAAACTATTTGATAAATACTTGGCAGACTGTGCTCGACACATCCGTAAAAAGAAATTTTGAAATTTGAGCTGTTTGAAATTGTCGAAATTTGTGAATTTTAACAAAATCCTTAAAAATATCCTAAATTTCGTTAATTATATTCGCTGAAACAATTTGCTGAATACTTGGCAGACTGTGCTCGGTACATCCGTGCAAAGAAGTTTTGAAATTTAAGCTGTTTGAATTTGTCGAAATTTGGGAATTTTGACAAAAACCTTGAAAATATCCCTAATTTCGTGAATTCCAAAATCCGAAACTATGTCACAAATTCATCGCGTCTTATGTCCTTTCCATTTCAGCAAAAACTTTGCCGCTATGACTTGTAAATAAAAGTGTCATTTTTGACATTTTCATATTTTAATTGTAAATATCTCGAAATAGCGAAATTAGCAACAGAAACGGACATCGACACGTTACTCAGCGCATTCGACTCCATTGGGTGGCACTAACCGTCGTGTCTAGTTTTGTGACACACACACACAGACACACAGACACACAGAAACACGAACAGACAATAGCGTCCGTACTAGCCGTTCCTTCCTGTTGCAGAAGAATTTCTGTGATCTGAATAGCACAGAATGTAGTCGTCAATGGCCGTAATGTCCTGTTGCATAATCTGTCCTGTTGAAGGTCTGTCCGTTCGTTGCAAGGTCTGTCCTGTTGTGTGCCAACGGCGGTGGTCTCCTTGTGCGCGCGCCGCAACGTCCGTCCTGTTCATTGTCAAGGCCTGTCCTGTTGCAAGGTCTGTCCTGTTGCAAGGTCTCTCCTGTTGCAAGATCTGTCCTGTTGCAAGATCTGTCCTGTTGCAAGATCTGTCCTGTGGCAAGATCTGTCCTGTTGCAAGGTCTGTCCTGCTGCAAAATCTGTCCTGTTGCAAGATCTGTCGTGTTGCAAGGTCTGTCCTGTTGCAAGATCTGTCCTGTTGCAAGATCTGTCCTGTTGCAAGATCTGTCCTGTTGCAAAATCTGTCCTGTTGCAAGATTTGTCCTGTTGCAAGATTTGTCCTGTTGCAAAATCTGTCCTGTTGCAAGATTTGTCCTGTTGCAAGATCTGTCCTGTTGCAAGATCTGTCCTGTTGCAAGATTTGCCCTGTTGCAAAATCTGTCCTGTTGCAAAATCTGTCCTGTTGCAAGGTCTGTCCTGTTGCAAGATCTGTCCTGTTGCAAGATTTGTCCTGTCGCAAAATCTGCCCTGTTGCAAGATTTGTCCTGTTGCAAAATCTGTCCTGTTGCAAGATGTCTGTACTGTTGTACTGTTGCAGAAAGTCTCTCTTGTTGCAAGCCAACGGCGCTGACTGCCTCGCGAACGCGCCGTACAAAGCGCCACGCAAAACAAATGGTAGAGAGCCGCGAGATCCAATGCGAGCTAAGGGGAGCGAGCCTGATTGAGCGGCGACGGTGCCTTGCCGTACTGTTCAGGCATCGCCTGCGTTGAAGGCAGGCAGCAACAGGCGGCGCCGGCCGTGCAGCGATTGATGGCCGCTTGCAAGCTCTGTCCTGTTGCAGGGTCTGTCCTGTTGCAAGATCTGTCCTGTTGCAAGATCTGTCCTGTTGCAGGGTCTGTCCTGTTGCAAGATCTGTCCTGTTGCAAGATCTGACCTGTTGCAAGATCTGTCCTGTTGCAAGATCTGTCCTGTTGCAAGATTTGTCCTGTTGCAAAATCTGTCCTGTTGCAAGATTTGTCCTGCTGCAAGATCTGGCCTGTCGCAAAATCTGTCCTGTTGCAAGATCTGTCCTGTTGCAAAATCTGTCCTGTTGCAAGATTTGTCCTGTTGCAAGATTTGTCTTGTTGTCTTTACAATGCGCTTGTGCTAACGTCTGCTCAGGTTCGACTAACTGAGATTGCAAACGCTTGTGCTAACGTCTGCTCAGGTTCGGCTAACTGATTGCAAACGCGCTTGTGCGAAGCTATGCTGAGGTTGATCTTTCGTCGGCGTAGCGTTCTGTCGCGACGCGCCTGTTCTTGCAGTGCGAGTATTGATTTTTCTCGCATTGCGTGCCGCGCCTTGCGTTGCGTGTTGCGCGCCGTCGCCTACAGGTGGCGCTTGCGTCGCGAACTATTGATCCTCTACGGACATAACACCTAGCTAGCATAGTAATGTAGATATATACTCGCCGCCCTGGGGGGCGGCGAACAAGCTTAGAGTAAAAACTGGGTACCCGATGATGGTTGATTGGCATTGTATAGTGTGTCGTGCATTTGAGGAGTATATTCAATATTGTGTCAGAATAGAAACTTGAGCATTTCTTTGGGGAGTATCGCCGCAGTTACCTCGAGTTTTCAAAGAAAGTTTGTGCCGTTGTTGGGCATTCGATGCCTATATTATGGTGCATTGGTGGGTACTGATCCATAAATGGATCAGGAATGTTCGCCGCAGGTTCACTTTGGAATGAAGAGGGTCTAAATGGGACGACGCCCTTTTCTTTTGGGTCACAAATGCGGACGGGTACCGGTACCGTTGCTGTAGATTGCAGAATGAACAGAATTGCCGCGTTTCGTTTTCGATTGAATATGTGGCAAAGACATACGTTGCCGGACACATCCATGGAAAAATATTACTAAGTTTTAGCTATTTGAAATTGCCGAAATCTGCCATACCCTTGAAAAAAAAACCTCGAAAATATTCCTAATTTCGTTAATTCTAAAATCTGAAACTGCTTCATAATTACTTGACATACTACGCCCGATACATCCACGCAAAGGTATAAATTGTCGAAATTTGGCAATTTTGAGAAAAACCTTGAAAATATCTCTAAATTCATTAATTATACCAGGCAAGTCGTCCGGGGGACGCAGTATACTCCACAAATTTGAACTCCTACGCACGGTGACTCCTCTGCTGTTGTGGCCTCATGACACTCCCAATCGGAAAACTAATGCCGAATTCGTGATCTACATCCCAGAATACCCCAGAATCAACATACAACACCCCTAACTTCCTATGGACTCGCAGAAACGAAATTCTGCAGTTGGGGTACGGTAGCATGCGATTTCGTCATAGGTACGTTCAAACATTATCTAAACGATAAACGAATGCCAAATTCGTAATCAGCGCCCCCGAAAACCCCGAAATCGAGTATAATATTGCAAAAGTCGACCGGACACCCACAATTCAAACGGACGCGGCAGGGATACTGTAGCTTCGAAAATTTTTCCAAAACACTTTTCTAGACCAGATTTAGACGTAGAATCGTTTGAAACTACTTTTGGAACGATTCGGCGACGGATTCGAGCGCTCTAGGCGCCGAAACGCAAAAATCGCAAATTTCGACCCCGGAGTCGAAAAAGTCGCAGTGTAAGAAAGTTTTTTGTGTTTCGCCCGATTTTCTCCGCTCATAGCTCATTCAATAGAGGACATCTGGGAAGGAGCACCAAGAGTGGTCTCGCCGCTCTAGCTGCTACCTAGCTCGCACAGCAGGCCGTCAAAGTTGACCCAGGGCCAAAATTCGCGAATTTTTCAAATTTGGCGCCAAAATGGGTCCCGCAGCGATCCAATTCTTTTTTTGCGTGTTCGGCACTATCGAGTACTACAACATATCAAAAGATAGTATATACCATTATATGCAACTTTTTCGAGTTCTACCTTGTTTAACCCATTTTTCAGTACTTTGAAAATTTAAATTTTTGAATTTCCCGCCAACGGGGTACCGGAGCGTGACCCCGTTTGGTGTCCACCCTGCCCACTTACTAGGCCTACCCAACGCAAAAGACCGTTTGCAAATCGGCCGCTTCACGCGCCAATGCCATCCGGTTAAAATTACTGCGTTTCGCGCACAAACGCTATATACTCCACACTTTTTTGTGGAGTATAAAAATCTACATTACTATGCTAGCTAGGTGTAGTGTCCGTCTGTCTGTCTGTCGAGGTTTGCCTCCCTAGCACTTCGCCACGCGACGCTTCAGCATGCGCTTGCCTCGCTAGCACTTCGCCACGCGACGCTTCAGCACGCGCGCGCCTAGACGCCAGCGGGACGCCAGCGGCGGCAATCAATCGCTGCACGGCCAGCGCCGCCTGTTGCTGCCTGCCTTCAACGCAGGCATCGCCTGAACAGTACGGCAAGGCACCGTCGCCGCTCAATCAGGGTCGCTCCCCTTAGCTCGCATTGGATCTGGCGGCTCTCTACCATTTGTTTTGCGCGGCGCTTTGTACGGCGCGTTCGCGAGGCAGTCAGCGCCGTTGGCTTGCAACAGGAGAGACTTTCTGCAACATTACAAATCTTGCAACAGTACAGACGTTGCAACAGGATGGTCGCGCGAGGCGACCAGTGCCACTGGCTCGCAACAGGCCTGATTTTGCAACAGGACAAATCTTGCAACAGGACAGATTTTGCAACAGGAAAATCTGCCCGCTCTCTATCATTTGTTTTGCGCGGCGCTTTGTACGGCGCGTTCGCGAGGCAGTCAGCGCTGTCGGCGTGCAACAGGACAGACTTTCTGCAACAGGACAAATGTTGCAACAGTGCAGACGTTGCAACAGGATGGTCGCGCGAGGCGACCAGTGCCATTGGCTCGCGACAGGACAGACCTTCTGCAACAGGACAGATTTTGCAACAGGAGCAACAGGACAGACCTTGCAACAGGACAGATTTTGCAACAGGACAAATCTTGCAACAGGACAGATTTTGCAACAGGACAAATCTTGCAACAGGACAGATTTTGCAACAGGACAGATTTTGCAACAGGACAGATCCTGCAACAGGACAGATCTTGCAACAGGACAGATCTTGCAACAGGACAGATCTTGCAGCAGGACAAATCTTGCAACAGGACAAATCTTGCAACAGGACAAATCTTGCAACAGGACAGATTTTGCAACAGGACAAATCTTGCAACAGGACAAATCTTGCAACAGGACAGATCTTGCAACAGGACAGATTTTGCAACAGGACAGATCTTGCAACAGGACAGATCTTGCAACAGGACAGATCTTGCAACAGGACAGATCTTGCAACAGGACAGATCTTGCAACAGGACAGATTTTGCAACAGGACAAATCTTGCAACAGGACAAATCTTGCAACAGGACAGATCTTGCAACAGGACAGATCTTGCAACAGGACAGATCTTGCAACAGGACAGATCTTGCAACAGGGCAGATCTTGCAACAGGACAGATTTTGCAACAGGACAAATCTTGCAACAGGACAAATCTTGCAACAGGACAGACCTTGCAAGAGGACGGATTTTGCAACAGGACAAATCTTGCAACAGGACAGATTTTGCAACAGGACAGACCTTGCAACAGGACAGATTTTGCAACAGGACAAATCTTGCAACAGGACAGATCTTGCAACAGGACAGATCCTGCAACAGGACAAATCTTGCAACAGGACAAATCTTGCAACAGGACAGATTTTGCAACAGGGCAAATCTTGCAACAGGACAAATCTTGCAACAGGACAGATTTTGCAACAGGACAAATCTTGCAACAGGACAATTCTTGCAACAGGACAGATCTTGCAACAGGGCAGATCTTGCAACAGGACAGATTTTGCAACAGGACAAATCTTGCAACAGGACAGATTTTGCAACAGGACAAATCTTGCAACAGGACAAATCTTGCAACAGGACAGATTTTGCAACAGGACAAATCTTGCAACAGGACAGATCTTGCAACAGGACAGACCTTGCAACAGGACAGCACCGTTGGGTCGCAACAGGCCAGACCTTCTGCAACAGGACAGATTTTGCAACAGGACAAATCTTGCAACAGGACAGATCTTACGACAGGACAGATCTTGCAACAGGACAGATTTTGTAACAGGCAACAGGACAGACCTTGCAACAGGAGAGACCTTGCAGCAGGACAAACCTTGCAACACGACAGGCCTTGCAACAGGGCAGATCTTGCAACAGGACAGATTTTGCAACAGGACAGACCTTGCAACAGGACAGGCCTTGCAACAGGTCACACCTTGACAATGAACAGGACGGACGTTGCGGCGCGCGCACGAGGCGACCGCCGCCGTTGGCTCACAACAGGACAGACCTTGCAGCGGACAGACCTTCAACAGGACAGATTATGCAACAGGACATTACGGCCATTTACGACTACATTCCGTGCTATTCAGATCACACAAATTCTTCTGCAACAGGAAGGAACGGCTAGTATAGAACTATTTGATAAATACTTGGCAGACTATGCTCGATACATCCGTCCAAAGAAGTTTAGAAATTTAAGCTGTTTGAATTTGTCGAAATTTGGGAATTTTGACAAAACCCTTGAAAATATCCCTAATTTCGTTAATTATAAAATCTGAAACTATTTGATAAATACTTGGTAGACTATGCTCGATACCTCCGTGCAAAGAAGTTTTGAAATTTAAGCCGTTTGAATTTGTCGAAATTTGGAAATTCTGATTAAACCCTTGAAAATATCCCTAATTTCGTTAATTATAAAATCTGAAACTATTTGATAAATACTTGGTAGACTATGCTCGATACATCCGTGCAAAGAAGTTTTGAAATTTAAGCCGTTTGAATTTGTCGAAATTTGGGAATTTTGACAAAGCCCTTGAAAATATCCCTAATTTCGTTAATTATAAAATCTGAAACTATTTGATAAATACTTGGCGGACTATGTTCGATACATCCGTGCAAAAAAGTTTTGAAAATTAAGCTGTTTGAATTTGTCGAAATTTGGGAATTTTGACATAACCCTTGAAAATACCCTAATTTCGCTAATTATAAAATCTGAAACTATTTGATAAATACTTGGCAGACTCTGCTCGACACATCCGTGAAAAGAAATTTTGAAATTAAAGCTGTTTGAAATTGTCGAAATTTGGGGATTTTGACAAAACCCTTGAAAATATCCTAAATTTCGTTAATTATAATTGCTGAAACTATTTGCTAAATACTTGGCAGACTATGTTCGATACATCCGTGCAAAGAAGTTTTGAAATTTAAGCTGTTTGAAATTGTCGAAATTTGGGAATTTTGACAAAAACCTTGAAAATATCCCTAATTTCGTAAATTCCAAAACCCGAAACTATGTCACAAATTCATCGCGTAGTATGCCCTTTCCATGTCAGCAAAAACTTTGCCGATACGACTTGTGAATAAAAGTGCCATTTTTGACATTTTCGTATTTTAATTGTAAATATCTCGAAATAGCGAAATTAGCAACAGAAACGGACAACGGCACGTTACTCAGCGCATTCGACTCCATCGGGTGGCACTAACCGTCATGTCTAGTTTTGTGACACACACGGACACACGGACACACGGACACACACACAGACCCACGAACAGACAATAGCGTCCGTATATATACTCGCCGCCCTGGGGGGCGGCGAAAAAATGTTTCTGCATTTGGTATCTGTAACCCTTGCAGGACGGAATTTTACCGTTGCTTGCTTGCTAGCTATCCAATCCAATTAAGAGCCTAGTCGTTCACCTCTTTTGACGCAGCCGTCTGTAGAGGTTGAATTGGTCAAAGATCTCCGCCCGAGCCTTCTCCAGGGTCAAATTGGGAAGCTTCAGATGACCATAGCCATGCAGCGCTGCAAACACGATGGTTCCCATTACGGTATAATCTCTGAGAAGATACCGTATGCTAACCGAGTTGGTGGCCTTCTCGCTCAATCTTGGCCAAGATGTCGGGTGACGCCGCCCCACTTTCCCCAGTTGAGAAGAATGTGGCTTTCACGTTTGCTTGTCTGAAGGTCGCGTCAAGCGTGCAGCTACAATGTACATAGGGCATTGCGCAGAAACATAGACGACATTACAAGACAGCACTGGCACTACAGCACCACGCACTACTAACACGCACAACCACCTCAAGTATCGCAGCAGTCTTTCAGTATACCGGCCGGGACCGTCGTCAAAGGTGAGTGCCCACATGGATGGGTCTCTGCACACCTGGGCTTTCGTGGTGGCGTTACTGTCGAGACACTGTCTGCCACAGTCGACGCAGAAGCAGCTGCGCACAACGTTGGTGTTGATGTGCGCGAATCGCTGCCTGTCCAGCGAGACGCAATTTGCGACAAAATGGGCAACCAATAAACCACAAACACAAGTGAGGAAGTGACGATTCATTGCGCTTTAGCTATCTGTGTATCTGTGCTGTGCTGCGCAGCAGTGAAATGTGTCCTTTAGAGCACTGTCTAGAGGAGTGCAGACCTCTTGAAGGGCCTGGACAGACCGGATACTGTTTCAATTTTCGTGCGCACAGCTTGGCACTTCAGCGCACAGCACGTGTTAGCTCACTGTTTATGTATTCGCACTCAACCACCACAGTCACCAGGGCAGAACGAGACCGTTACTCAGTAAAAACAAACTAGAGAAGAAACAACCGTATACCATGGTTCGCACTTGCGTTGTGGTGAACAGAGACAAACAAGAGTATAACGCCAAATGCACAAAGCTGCGTAGCGAGATACATACCGTAGATAGGCTGCTGCAGAAAAGACAACACGGTACCTACACTGTATGTGTGGCCGGACAGGCCAGGCAAACAATGAGATTGAAAATTATGGCAAGTTTTGAGGTGGGTAATTGGACAAGCAATAATCACGTTGTCATTGCCAAATTCTTTTAGTCTTCAGTAAAAAACTTGCCATGCAACATAGTGCCTACTGTAACAGCCACAACCAACAGAGAGCCAGCCACAGTCACAGATGCACACAAGTTGCTACCTACAACTTTCCTAGACTAGGCAGCATCTTCTCCCTATCGTCGTCGCTCAGCTTCCCTCCATTCATATCGCTCTTGGGCGCGCGGACTTTACTCTCCACACTCTTCTTCTGCTGTACGCGGAAGGTGACGTAGGTGTAGAGGATGCTACCCGCGACACTTATGTTGATGCCCATGAAGTTGTTCCAGGCGAAGACGTAGTCGCCGCTCGTGAACATGCCCACGTAGGTGACGAACAGGTTCTTGATGGGACCCACGCAGGCTGTTGTCAGAGCAGAGTTGATGTGCGTGCAGAGCACTATGCTGTAGTTGAGAATGAAGCCGCACACGCAGGAGAGAAGGAAGGCGGAGAGGAAGAAGGGGTCGGAGTAACTGGAAATGGGAAAAATTTTCATAATACCGTATTTCCTCCAATAAGCGCTCTCCCTCTCGAATAGGCACACCAGCAGCACCCCCCCCCCCCCTACATCCTTCCAATAAGCGCCCCTCCTAGAGGAAGGTCGAAAATGTAGGCGTCCCCTCTCCAATAAGGGCCGCCTTTGAGTGAGTACCGTACCAGTCCAGTATATGCCCATAAACACCCACAAAAGCACACGTGCTCTGTGTCAATGCCTAGCTCTAAGTCCTAGTCTACATACATCAACCAAACGACTAATTGTCAGTACTCTATCCAAACGACGATTCCACACCTCACATACCATTCAAATGTGTAAGGAATGCAACAAAAGACAAAAAATATCTTCCAAATTACAAAATTAAACTCTGCAGTACCCCTCGTAGTCGCGGGCCTTCTCCAAGTCGCCAGTGTAGAGGGCGAGCAAGATGGCGGGAAGGAGCATGAAGAGAGAGTTGTAGAACATGATGCCGTATTTGCCCAGCTCTTTGGCGTCCAGCTTCTTCTTCATGTAGACGCCGTTGGCGGCCGTGGCGAAGTCGCTGATGAAGATCATCGTGTAGCCGAACGCGTCGAAGCTCAGGTCGAAAATGGCCGCGATGGCGGAGCCTGTGAGCCGAATTCTTACTTCTTACGCTCAGTCTCACTGCGACATTGTCACTGATACAAAAGCGAGGCTCCATCGATTGAGCCATCAATCCTAACACTTCGATTGCTGGGTGCACCTCCTTCCTCATTCTGCTACCGTAAGTCCTCCAATAAGTGCCCTGCGCTTATTTTCCAACCTACCTCTAGGAGGTGCGCTTATTGGAAGATTTACGGTACGTTAAAAACTCACGTTTTCCACTACAAATGAGCACACTAAGGCGGGACACTGACTGAGATAGACAACACACACACAACTCCTGCTCACCCACCGAGTATCATGAGAAAGACGGACACTCTAACGGAGAAGGGCGGGTTTACTCCCAAGATCAGGTACTCCAGGCACATGGTGATGAAGATGCTGAAGCGCCGCAGCACTGTGAACATGGGCAGACTCAGGCGCTTGGTGCCCCCCAGTCCAGTCACCAGATTGCACACGTAGATCAGGGGAAGAGGGAAGATCTTGCGAGGGATGTCGCGACCCAGGCCAGGAAATTGGACCTGGAATTGGAGATTTGAGTCAATTTGCATCACAAGAACTCATTAAAACCAACAAACACACTCATTTCTGTACCAAATTCAGGCAGCGGCCGACGAACAGGATCACAATGGTGGCCACCATTTGGCCAATGCCCAACACCAGGAAACTGGGAAATTTGTAGTTGGTAAGAGCGATTTTGTTCACGAAAATAATCGCTATCGACGCCAGTCCATAGAACAGAGCGGCCAGCGCCTTCGCCAGAAGGCTGTGCTCGCTGGGATTGGCTTCGCTTTTCATTCTTCGATCGCAAATTTGTGTTTCCGTTGAAAATACGCGTTATTATACAACGCTAGAAGGGCGTTCCTGAGTCGCTATGTGCTAGCCTAACGGGAGCCATAAAACACAATGGTTCCCCCTTCGCAAGCTGAGCTGAGACCGAGGGTCGTAACCTTCCTGTATAAAGGCAATTGGTTACACCTGGCGATGTGTCAAGCGTTGGTGTCACAAATGCAAATAGATTACGGTACCCATTGTCGTGTCATTCAGGGTTTCTCTCTGCATAACTGTGTCTATTCAACAGCGAAACGACAGAGGCAGATTTGGGGCGTTTAACATCGCCAGAATTGATATTTCAAGCTCTTCAGTTCGATAACGCAAGGTGTTGATGGTTTGAAGTTTTATGGATAACTCCGATAACAGTATTTGAGGAGAGCTTCACCTTTCTCGCTGCGTTTGCGGAGACCTTTCAACAACACGGTTCTTCTCTCCTCCGCTCACGTCTTTACACAGAACACAGCGCTCACCACTGGCACAGTCTCTCATGGTGGCTGCAGTTGCGCAGAGCGGCATCAATCGAAAGTGCGCTTTTGCGTCCACCTTAGACAGAGAGAACAGAAAAGTTCAAACCAAAGATGACTGCTGAACAACCCGAAAAGCACCGCTGTAATGTCGGCTGATTGCACGATGACTGGGCACGGAGGGCAGATGTGCAAGAAATGCCCGATCCTTGGTGCCGGAACCGTCGTCGTCGTCGTCGTCGTCGTCGTCGTCGTCGTCGTTGTCGTCGTCGTCGTCGTCGTCGTCGTCGTCGTCGTCGTCGTCGTCGTCGTCGTCGTCGTCGTCGTCGTCGTCGTCGTCGTCGTCGTCGTCGTCGTCGTCGTCGTCGTCGTCGTCGTCGTCGTCGTCGTCGTCGTCGTCGTCGTCGTCGTCGTCGTCGTCGTCGTCGTCGTCGTCGTCGTCGTCGTCGTCGTCGTCGTCGTCGTCGTCGTCGTCGTCGTCGTCGTCGTCGTCGTCGTCGTCGTCGTCGTCGTCGTCGTCGTCGTCGTCGTCGTCGTCGTCGTCGTCGTCGAGCTCCCTTCATTTTAGTCGTTATCTGGCAAAGTAAGTCACCCCATTTGCCCTAGTCACATTCGAGCAGATAATTTTTTTTCTCGAACACACCTCAAAAGTTTGATCCACTTACGTCAGGAGCGATCCAAATTTGTAAGTGGACCGGTTCTGCCTTTGGCGGACCACGCCAATTTTGAGACATGCTAAGTGGACGCTTCACTCTCGAAATCCGTCTTGTGTCCACTAACGCATGACTGCCGTCCACCTACCATATTTTGATGCCAAAGTCCACATATTCTGTAATTCTTGTCTTGGACAGGTCAAATGGCCCAGTTTGGCAGTTCTGCCAGTGACAGGCAAGCGGTGGACGCTTCTGGGACAATTGGCTCGGTCCGCTTACGTGATATATGTCAAAACCATTCCTCCTTCTCAGTCGCGCCGCAGCTGGAAATGAGACCACGTGCGGTGGTGCAGTGGGGAGCGGACGACGTGTTGAGCTGGCTTCAAGAGTTGGTGGCAGCACGCAGAGTCTCCCTGGGCAATCTGAGGCTCGACGCGATTCGTCAGTGCACCGGCGCCGCTCTCCTCTGGATGACGATGTCCGACTTCCAAGCGATGGAGCCGCTGGAAGGAGTTCGCATATTCGACGCGCTGAGGGTGGAAGTGCAAGGTAGGATTCTTGAGACCGACCGGATGACGACGCCGACCACGACGACAGCGCAACCAATTTTCAGCCAATTTGGAGAGCGAAAACGTAAGCGAACAATACGCGGTTTTCATGGAACACTTTCTCTCGCCGGCCGGTCCACCAACGCTCGAAGTAAGTGGTGATGCTGGAGGCCTTGGATGGCTTGCCGTACATTATACTTAGTGGATTCATTTCTCCTTGCGCAGCCTCAGCAGCAAGATTTAATCGAGTTGGACCAGTCGCCTCCAATTCTCGAACAAAAGGGTAGCGGCCTTCCAGCAAAGAAGAAGGCTAAGCCAACAAAGTATATCGACACCAAGACGCCCATGTGGAAGCTCATTTGGCGGCAGTCGCTCGACCCGAATTCCAGCACGATTAGGTAATAAAATGTGTATAATTTGATATTCTAGACGTTGCGAATATCATGAACAACACATAAAAATTGTATAGTGCACTTCTGCGTACCTGTGGCATGTGGCAGTTTAGTGATGGTAAATACAAATACCACCTACATAGGTAAGCTTTATGGACCTTGTTGCTGTAGTCATCACTACACCTTTCTACAATTTACTTGCATATATGTAGATGGATCGACAAGTCCGATGGTGTGTTCCACGTCGCCGATCGCCTTCTGCTGGGCAGGCGATGGAGAGACTTGAACGGCTTCGATTTCGACATCGAACAGTGCGTCACGAAGGCCACTCGGAAGATCAAGTGGGCCTCCTCTATTCGATACCGTATGGCACCGATCGCTTGCAGCTACATACCTACACATCAGCACCATTTACCCAATCTTCCAGCGGCTACGTGAAGAACGGCACGCTGGAGCGGGTCGACCCATCCCTCTATCCCTCCAACAGCAGCAATTCCGCCAGGTTCTACTACCGATTCGGACCAACTGTCCGGGACTACATCGACATTCGGCAGAAGACGCTGGAGATCAAAGTGGAGACTGAGGAAGGAGAAGGAAATGAAGAGGCGATAGCCGCCGCTGACAAAGGCGCCGACGACTAATGTAACGGAGATGGTAGTCGTCAGAGCTTTGATTGGCTACTGTACTGAAATCAAAACCAATGCCTCGACCGCTAAAGCACGTGCATGCGCCTACAGTAGGTATGATTGAACTGTGGAAGGGAGGGGGTGGCATCCGCTGTGAAGAGTGTGTGGTTCAGTGCGTGGTGCAACTGCAATTGCGATACGAACGAGTCTGAATGGTTGCGCACACCAAACCCAAAGTAATGCTCTTCTAGACGATCACCCATTGTGTCCATTGTTCTCTCCCTCCTCCTCTTCCAAGTCCGAGAGGACGCTGACGCTGGTGGATAGGGCGGCGCTCTCGCAACCCCCTCCTGCGAGCCTTCTACCCACGGCTACCCCTGCGGCACTGTTGATTAGACTGTTGCTCAGGTTGAAGTGGAACATGCTCTGGCAGGGCTCGCCTTCGTCCCCGTGGCACATGGGCGCCAGTTGTTGGGCGTTGCGCAGCAGAGGCGACGTCTGTGGCGACTCGACGACGATCAGAGGGGCTGGAGTGATCATGCCGGAAGAGGAAGACGAAGAGGAGATGGCTCCCGGCCGGCCGGAGCCGCCTGGCACGGAGCAGGGTGTGTTCACCAGACTGGGAACTCCTGAGGAGCTGGCAGATAGCAGCAGGTAGCTCTGGAAGCAACGTGCCATACACTCGGTGTGAATGTGCTCGATGAGAGACTTCTAGCGATTCGTTGTCACTGCCCACCGGTTTCTGCGACATCCTGTCGTCGCGTTCCCCATCCGATGCCGAACCTGGTATGTGGAGGGCAGGCACAGGAGAGGGAGAAGGCGACAGCTTGCCCCTGTGACACGCCGAGGCGGGAGAGGTGGACCGGTCAGAACTGTAGGGAGAAGGACTTGGGAGGGGACTGATGTCCATTGAAGATCGCGATTCGCCTTCCCCAGTGGAAGCCAGCAGCTCCTTCTCATGACGACAGTAGTAGAAGGTGGATTCGGCGCCGCGGAAGCCGTGCCGCTGAACGATAGTGCGATTTGGGTCAAGTTGGTGGACGGAGATTCTTTGGATGTTCAACTACCATTGGAACTGATGAAACTAAAACGTGGAGACAGCGTTATGTACCTGAAGTCTGTAGAATTCCCTGGCTGAGCATTTCGGCGTCGTCACCGAGTAGGTCTTGTGGAAGAGATTGTAGTCGATTCGGTAGTTGCCGTTGCTCCGCTGGTAGGTGACCAGTTTCTCAAATCTGCAATTGCGGAATTATTTCTTTTCGAATTTAACAGCAATTTTCTTTAGACGCACCGACCTGTGTCCCCACAGGATCTCACTAGGCAGGTAAGACGTTCTGGCCTGAGCGGTCATTCCTGTGCTCTCTACGATTCCCTCGAGTATGACGATGATTTCGAACTGGGCCGTTGGCAGAGAAGCGGCGGAGAAATCGGCCAATGGCGAGCGACTGTCGATCACGTGACAGACAGTCATTGGCCAGACGAGAAAGATACGGTCGTCTTCACTCTCGCCGCCCACTTTCATCTCGTGCTGGTAAAGGGGCTCGAGCTGAATTAAAAAGTTTCGTAATGTGGCATCTTGATGTGAAAATTCGTAAGATTCATTACCTCCCCTTCCAGCGTCTGTTTGGAAGTGATCATCTGAAGTCTCAGGTGAGCCTCCACCAGGTGCGTGCTTCTCATGTCTCCCACTCGGAACAGAAAGCACATCTGGCCGTCTCTTAGCGAAACGACCGCATTTTCACTGAAATTGGACAGTGGAGAACAAAATTTTGCACGCTTTAAAGCTGTATTATTACCTGAAAATTAAGGTCTCCGCTCGCTTCTTCGGTCTTGTCAACTTGGCAAACACTAGTCCGACCATGATGCTTTGAATGAGCAAACCGCAGACCGCTTGTACGCACACCGTCGCACCCGCCATATAGCACTCGGTCGTCGTGTGCCTGAGCAACGAAACTCACTTTCCAAAACTGCTGAAATGTTGAATCTTTAATGAAATTCTTACCTGAACCCGTAACCAATTGTGTGCTGCGTTTCCACGGAAAACAACAGCGCCGCCCAAAACCCATTCAGGTTCTCTATACAGGGTGTGTCTGACGGTACGAAGTCAGTGGAGTTTTCATAGGACCAGGGCAACGAAACGTCTCCGTGCAGGAAGGAAGTGGTGTAGTAGAGTGTGGCGAAGGCTACCCAGCTAATGAAGAACACAATGGCGAACGCCAGAATGACATAGCGCCATTTGACGTCGATCAGAGTCGTGAAGATGTCTCTGTAAGTTAATTAAACGCATTGCCGCTGCGCTTTGTCTGTTTATGACTTCCAAAATCGTGCATAATATGCAAGCATACCTTATGTACTGTCGATCCTTCTTCTGCATGTTGGTTCCGTAGACGTTGCAGAGTCCATTCTTGAGCACCAGACGACTCTTCTTCATTCGCTTCGTCCTCCTCCGACTGAGACGGTGCTCGGCCTTTGGGGAGGAGTTCCGCCGATGGGACATGGAAGCCAGACTGCGAATGCTGCCCGCCACCGCGTCTGCAAGTGGTCTCGCTGATCATAGAAAATGCGACGCATGCAATTGATTTATAGATGCGTTTAAATGCGATTTTAATTATATAATTTGGTGTACTTTATCGCCAGATGTATATCCTATTGAGTTTCGTGATGAAGCACGTTTCGTGATGATTTTACTAAATCTTATTTTACAGCACTATTTACCAAATCTTATTTTACAGCACTGCTTACTATATTTTATTTGATTTTATTTTATTTTATTTCACTCCATTTTATTTTATTTTATTTTATTTTATTTTATTTTATTTTATTTTATTTTATTTTATTTTATTTTATTTTATTTTATTTTATTTTATTTTATTTTATTTTATTTTATTTTATTTTATCTTATCTTATCTTATCTTATCTTATTTTATTTTATTTTACTTCATTTTATTTTATTTCATTTTATTTTGTTTCATTATATTTTGTTCTTTTTTTTTGTTCTATTTGTTTCGTTTTATTTTAGTTTAGCTGATTTTATCTTATTATGTTGTTTTCTGTTCTATTTTTTCCATTTCATTATTTCACTTCTTAGTTTGTCTTATTTATTCTATTTTATTTTATATTATTTTGTCTTGTTTGGTTTATTATTTTAACATGAGGTCTTTGTTCTGCTTTGCCTTCCCCACCTCCCAGTCCAGCGAGGCTTCTCTTTCTGGACGCCACTCTGGGAGCAGAGTTGAACCTCCCCCTAGTGAGGCCATGCAAGATGGCGTTTTCGGGGTCGTCCAATGGCTTCACCATGGTCTCACCGCCCCTCTTCACGGCGCCGTTGGAGTTTTGCGAGCGCGTTGTGTATGCGGCGGCGGTGTCGGACAGCTTGCGTGGGCTCTGCTTCCCTTGTGGCTTCCCCCTCTGATCCCTCATTTGCTTGACGCGGCGAATCTCGCTGCAGTCGGGCACCGTCAACGACATCGAGCGCTCGTGGTGGCAATCGGACGCCGCCATCCTCGTTCTTCTTTACTCCACGCCTCTGTAAGTCTAAATTGGAAAATTACGGAGACTGAAATGGGACTCGTCGCCGCCTCGTCTCGAGATTAGAAGCTTACAGTACGCTTTCTATTGGACCTCTCACCAAAAGTGTCTAATGTCTACCCAGTGCGCTGCGCACGACATCCATGCGAAAGAACTCGTGGAAATAGTAGACGGATCCCGCTAATTGCACCTTTCAGAGGCTTTGGCTGAAATTTGAAGCCTCCTACCATCTCGCCAAAAACTCCACGGAACGGGGATTATACTTATGGGTTCCCTAGTCCAGTAACACACACGTGTGTAACGTAACATAACCAGTTACATCGTTGCCAGTTCACAGCGAAGCGCCAATTCTTTAGCTGGCACGCAATCCACGCCTCTACGTTTCTAATACAGTACAGTGCGGCTCGGAGTAAGCCGAAGCTTCTTCTTCTAATTGCGAGGCATACGGCATAACAAGGCTAATATGCACAGGAATGTATACCATGTATGCCGACAATTCCCGCCAGCCTATACTTGGAAAGGGCGGGAGCTTCTCTCGGCTTGTTTTGAGCGAGCGAAAGCTGGCGGCAGAAGAACAGAGGAATAGGGAGAAAGGCGGCCAGAACAAATTAGTCCCTTTCTCCGTGCGGGGAGCCACTTGTACACGCCGAGGCAAAGGAGATGAATCTTTGAGACTGGCCAGAAGACGAAATGCCCCCTTCCACCTTCCTTCTGGTATGCTCGGTTGTACTAAGCCGCGGTCGGCGGCCGGCGGCGGCGCAATGCGAACGGCCGTCTCCTAAGCGGCCGTGCGACCGGAGGCAGATGTGGATGGAAGCGTTCCGTGCTGGGAGGCGGCGATTTGAAAAACTTCACTAGAAATCGCCGCGCGCTTTTGACGGAGGACACACTCGAGAGGTCAATAACTGCGCCGTGGATGAAATTCGGATGGGCGGAAGTACATGGCACCGACAAGGCGCAGGCGCTAATCCTCCACGCTGCAAAAAGCGAAACGAAGCCAGCGCGACGCTAATAAGGTTTCGAGGGCAGACTACGCCCCTCGTTGGGAAGACACAAGCCAATTTGCGACGCACCGTGTTGCGCTTTGCAATTGCTTCCTCCCACTACTACATCGTGTACCGTGTCTACCTCCTTTCACGGGCCATATTGGAACCAACCAGTGGTCGGAATTTGGATCGAGATGGCTAGACTGCTCAGGATACATACATACTAGATTCACAACCCAGGACCCAGATTCACAACCGCCGCATACAGAGCTGCTAGAAACTCTACCTACTTTCTGGTTCGATTTGGCCGCCAGAACACCACGAACAGAGCCATCCAGGCAAAAACTTGTTGCCCAGAAAATGAGCAACGCGACAACTCCGAAATCCACTTTGACACTGCCCAGTGGCGACGGGCCCAAATTCAATTTGAGACGCCCTCTTAGGGATGGCCCGCGGCCAAATTGGCCGACAAATTGCACGTGCACTCTTTCTACCGAACTCCGTCTAGTGGTCTGTTGTTTATCGAGAGTTAGCGACAGATGAAACGCGAATCAATGGGTGAACGCAAAGTCGGGTCAAGAAGACACAGCGAAGGGCTCTAATGCTAAGCGACACGCCACGAAGCAGGGTTATGCGGGCACAAAGTAGTCACTGAGAAACATCGTCAGATTGGCTTCACTTCTTCTTGCGGATGATCAGGATCTTCATCTTGTGGTCGGTGAAGGTGTCTGAAACGGCATGAAACGTACGTGATTGCCCACACGCTTGCATTGCAATCGTACTATTGTATGTACATGCAAGGTTACTGATGTACATGAAAAGTTACGGATGGGTACAGAGTGCGTTTAAACAAGTCAGTTAATGCGGTTTGCATAAATAGGCACTGCAGATAGCAGTTTCCACTTCGATTCGAAGTTCAAACTACACAACTTTCGTATTCCATGAGATACGACACACCAACTAAACACAAAGCACTATAGTTCAACAATAAAGTATCCCACCGTGAGGCAGGGAGGTGCTGTTCTCGAGCAGCTCGAAGGGCGAGTCTGGCTTGGAGGCCTCCTCGATGGCCCAGGGAATGCCGTCCAGACCCGCCTTCTCGATGTGCGGCTCTGACTCGAAGGACAGGAAGATGCCGCCTGAATTTCATTCGCATAATACACTTGTTGTTGTACTTACTTACTTACTTACGTAGTTGTACTGACAGACTCTCTTATAGGTTGCAATAAATGTTACGTTTCATTATATCACACGGCCGACCGCTCAGAAGTACAGTAAGAAGAAGAAGTGAGATTTGCCAAGAAGAGTGAGATTTGAAGTGAGACTTTTGCCAAAAAGTGAGAACTTCAGCTTCAAATGATTTTCTAATCCAGACGTAGTACTGCTACCGTATGCCAAACTGCCAACACCCACCAGGCGCCAGATTCTCGAGCAGGACCTGCTGGACAAGGGGCTTGAACTCGGCCAAGGACATGGAAGACAGCACCACGTCGTACTGGGTGGCTGCAATTGTGAAAAGGTATGCAAATCTGTCAATCGAATGTTGTTGGGTAGGAAGCATACCTACAGTAGAGTGAAAGCCAACCAATAAATGTGTGACGGCTCAGTTTTACGCAAATCAGACTACAACTCAAGTTCATTCGGCCAGAATACTGTAGTTATACCGTTACACATTGCAACAAACTCTGCAACCCACTGGTGGTCTCGAGGAAGTTGGATCGGCCCTTGCGGTCGACGACCTCGTTGTGGCTCTTCTCGTAGACGTTGAGGGCCAGCGCCTGGGTCAGCATCGCCTTGCTGCCGTCCACAATGTGCAGGCGCTTGTAACCCGCCTCGTACAGCTGCACAGATTGTAGACAATGTGAGAGACATGCAATGTTAATTGATTGCATAGTGTGTCGTTTAAGGCGTCAACAAATGAGATACCTACCCTATTCATAAACGAAAATGCGCAGATCAATTCGTGCGAAGTATACCTGTAAGCGTAGAATCATGTTGCTACAACGCTAGCCTAGTACGTATGAACCTATGTACCTCTTTCTCAACCCAAACTATTAAAGGAAATGGCATTGTCGCCCACCCTCTTGCCGACTTGTCCGGTGCCACCGCAGTAGTCGAGGATGAGCACGTCCTTGTTGGGCTGATACTTGGTGATGCGGTCGAGAGCGTACTCCCAGGACTTGAAGCCCAACTCGGCGCCGTCCTGCAGTAAAAGAGAATTACGGAATTTGAAGTCGAATCACGATGGAAACCAATTGTTGTATGTCTGTTAGTAGCCGACTACTGGTACAAATCAGCGTAAGGCTACAGAAAGACGGTGGGGCAAAACCATTATCCAATCGGAAGCTTAATGCTACGGTAATAATAACCTTAACAATTTGAGGTAATACGGCAATAACTTTGGCGCCCAAAGGCGGCCTCGAAATGTGAAGCACACCCAAGGGTTAATCCGTACCTTGTTGTAGCTGTCGGCCCACATGTGCTCGTAGGTCTTGACGTAGTCCTCGGCGCTGGTGTTGGGGTCGTAGAGGACGCCCCTGCTGCTGCTGATGCGCTTCATGGTGCCTTCACTGACTTCCTTCGTCCCATTCTCCTGGGGCTGACTGTCGGCTGAAGTCACGTTCTCGGGCATGGTGGTGAGGAGAGTGGGAAGATTTGGTCTCAGAGAAAGCAGGGGAAGAAGCCAGAAGGCAAGTTGGTTCGGTTTGGAAGGTTGAGTGGAGACTGGTTTACCGCACGTGCTTTTATGCAGCCGCTATCTTGCACTCCACCACCTCCCGTCAGGGGTCTGTTTCACAGAGAGGTTGGTCCGCGGTGGAAGCGGCCCAGCGGAAAGACCCCAAGGACCAGGCTCCACAGCCCAGGCGTGCGCCACACGTGAGCGCCTTGCAGCGACTCGGAAGAAGCTACAGTACTACAATCTATTAGGCGACCAAGTTAGGAATGAAACTAACTTCCGACAGCTCCTTGGCGAATGATTACTCAAGAGCTACGGTGTCGGTTGCCGCGCCGTTACGCTTATCACTGCGCGCGAGCGAAGCCTGCAGTCGTTTCCCGCGTTCCTGCTGCAACTCCGGGTTTCCAACTGGTGTCCAGTGCACGTGAACCGACTGCAGGGCGCATGTGCCGTCGAGTGGAATCGCCCCACGTGGGTTGTCTCGCGGAAAGGCGACGTCTAGCCAAGACAAAGAGACGGCCGCGTGGCTCTTTGTTGACTCGACCGCGAACCGTCTGCCTTTTATCAACGAAACAAGACTACAGGGTGAACAAGGGAGAGTGCAGAGTGCGGCAACTTCTATGCTACGCATTCGAATAGGTTTCGTGCACACGGAGTTACAAAACTCGCCTATGTGCAGTCGCGTGATACTGAGACGGTTCCCCCACTGCAGCGCAAGCTCAAGGAAGTTTTGTCGTCAGCCGACGTTTGCTTGCTTTCCACCCACTCGCACTCGCACTTAGGCGAATAGGGTAATGGTCTGGGAGTGAGAGTGCTTTTCTTTTGTCCTCCTAGCTCTTGTCTTGTCAAATGGCTTGGCGTGGGAGCAAAGAGGAAGTATGAAAGCAGAGGTGCTAAGTACCTATGTACGCCGCTCAGTTACGGTAGGCTAGGCGACTAAAAGCACATTGCAAAATCACAATGATTACGGCCCCCGCTACTCCCGCCAAATTGTGACGTCGTCGAATGACGCTAGTGTCTTCGTGCTAGACGGAATCCTTATTTCGCTCGGCCTCAGCCGAGCGAACCCTATCAAGAGCTCGGCGTGCGTACGTGCGTACGTGCGTACGTGCGTACGTGCGTACGTGCGTACGTGCGTGCGTACGTGCGTGTGTCACGCTCGCTTCGGGCTTAATAACTCGCTCGTCCGACGTCGTAGGATGGAGTTTGAGACATCGGCGAGTAGCCCGCGGACTCCTCTAGCCACCTGAGTAGACAAACCAAAAATAAGTTTTCAAACTCGCGCGCTACAGTATCCCAAAGTGGGGTCCATTTTAAGACAAAAGTTGACCGAACCTAGTCAAATCGCATATCAAAGTGAAGCCCGCGAGCTCCTGAGCACGAATCCGACAACAAAAAGTTTCAAAAGTTTAAACAGAGAGCTACAGTAATCAAAACGCGTCGAAAACTGGAAACGACACGCTTGCTTCGGGCTTAATAACTCGCTTGTCTGACGTCGCTGGGTTGAGTTCGACACATCGACGGGTAGCCCTCGGACTACTCTCGCCATCTGAGTGTTCAAACTGAAATAAGTTTTCAAACTCGCGCGCTACAGTATCCCAAAGTGAGGTCCCTTTTAAGACAAAAGTTGACCGAAGCTAGTCAAATCGCATATCAAAGTGAAGCGCTCGAGCTCCTGAGCACGAATCCGACAACAAAAGGTTTTAAAAGTTTAAACAGAGAGCTACAGTAACCAAAACGCGTCGAAAACTGGAAACGACACGCTTGCTTCGGGCTTAATAACTCGCTTGTCTGACGTCGCTGGGTTGAGTTCGACACATCGACGAGTAGCCCTCGGACTACTCTCGCGAACTGTGACGTCGAAATAATAACAAGTTTTAAAAATTGCGCGCTACAGTATCCTGAAGTATTGTCCGCGAAAAGTCAAAACTTCATCGAACCTAGTCGAATCGCATATCAAAATGAAGCGCTCGACCTCCTGAGCAAGAATCCGACAAAAACAGTTTCAAAAGTTTAAACAGAGGACTACAGTAATCAAAACGCGATGAAAACTGCAGATTTTGGTTAGTTAAATCTTAGCACTCGTGCATTGCAGAGCGGCGGTCTTGACATCGCTGAAGAGCTCACTGCAAGCCAACGTCAAATCAAGCTCACAATTAACCTTAGTTTTGCGTTAGATTCCAGTGTCTTTTTTTAAATTTAGTCTGAAAAGATGATTTGCTTGCTGTAAAGAATTAAACCCGAGCGATACCAATGTTGCGTAGCAAGACCACTCCAAAAAGTGTAGTCGCGAGGAGAGTCAAAGACGTTGCACGAAACCGGAAAGGGCCTTGCTACAATCTCAGTAAAAATTCAAAGCTCAAAACCACTCCGCTTTTTAAAAGAGACTTGTTTATAAGAATGGGTGATGTACAATTGTCAAATGATCCATACACAGTCGTTGCGAGTGATATAACTCGGACTAATCACAGAATGAACAAACTCTTGTTACTGGTAGTCGTTTGCGCCATTGCTGCTATCGCCGCCGTCAGACACGACGGCCGAACAGACCGAGGCAAAATCTCTGATTCGGGAATATCTGCCGATCACCAAAACAATAACATGGAAAAGGATCCGGTTTCACCCATTTTCAGGCGGTCTGGCCCATGCTCGGGCGCTGTTCAACCGACCGACGGGCGCAATCGACCCTCGACTGCAGAAGGCGGCTGCTCTCGCATACCTGCACAGTTACCTACGAGCTCAGCGACGGTTCAGTGTGAAGGTCCCCCAGCATCGCGTGAAAATCGGCGACAGACCAACGGCAACTAACTTTCGGCTTTCGCAAGTGGACCCCGTTCCGCATCGCGTGAAGAACTCGTTGGACATGATCTGAGAAGCTAAGAGTGGAGTCTTTGCTTCATTTGCTTGATCAATTTGACTCAATACTGTGCCGACGATGCATAATGGAAGCGAGGTGAGATTAGCGCGCGGATCGCACGCAGAAGTGAAACTCGTCGCAGAAAGCAGAAATGCTGAAATTCGGAAGCGATTCTAGCCGGTTCACGAATAATGAACTGAACCGTACACAGCAGGTACGACTGAGAAAGTACAACCAGTTTGCAACAAACGCATAATTTCCACTCTTAATCGAATCTGTCGCTAGAACGGGACTCGTTTGTTACGGTATAATCGGGTTTCGTTGCGTTTCACTATAGTATTTGCACCCACGTCATAAACAGACGGCGTTTACATTACGGTATAGGTGAAATTTGAAATATTTTAGGTAAACTTTTAGCCGGTTCACCGTACCGTCACGTAACAACTGGGAATCGTTCCCTCCATTTTGAAGAGTAAGTCAATTCAGTCGTTTTCAGAAAGAATCACTACCATTGATTGTTTCGTTTGGCAAAGATGGCTGTTTCAAGTTCCGATTTTTAGCAAGTTAGATAACTTTTATAAATTTCTCGAAGTCTGGTGTAGATTTCTGCCCGATTTTGTGACAATTCAACGAGCAAGTAACTCTCTGTCGACTGTAGAAAGTTACACTTCTTACGGCAGCGCCTTCGCCTGCTATATGTCAGGAATGTTTTTGAGGCCAAAGACTAACTCTCAACCACAGGTCCTGTCTTGCAGCAAGCAAAATCAAACATTATAAAATTTTTGGAAGCAGAACGGGCACCTATAGTCATCTTGCAGGTTTGACGCCCATTTATGCGCTAGAGCAAATTTTAGAGAAAGTTTAAATTCAAAGAAATATTACAAAATTTCGATTTTCCCCGAGAACTTTTGCACAGACACAGAAAAGCAAGAAAGTTTAGCGCGTCGCCAATCGCCTTCGAATGGCAAAAGTTCCACTCTTTGTAATTTGGCTGCTTGATGAGCGATTCGCGGGAAATTAAGATTTTTCGGTTTAAACAATAACACTTACAGTAAGAAAAATAGCATTGGCGGAGCCATATATTGTATACGGTCGCAATTTGCACACTGTAACAACATTTTCTGTTCGAGACCCCGTTTCGCTACAAACGGCACGTAACGCTGCACTCGAAAACGGGGAACTTCAAAACGAAATTTGCGTGAAATCCTTGAAAACTGTTCGTAAATGAATCACAGAGATCACGAGAACTCATTGGACTGTTGTCTTTTGAAAGGACCGATCGGCGATCTCCCGTGAAAGGACCACCATCTGTCTTTAGGACCGCTGATCTGGAACAGCGCCGGAAAATCTGAAAAGAAACTGAGGTCAAAAATCTGAAGGGAAATGACCGAATTCCATTGCAAAATAGGGCTGCTACATTCTTCGACATCATGATTACTCGGCGCATCAACGCTTGGTGGGTGGGAGAATTTCACTATTTTGTGTTCAATGCTGACTCTTGTCGAGTATTGCAAAATAACGTGCTTTTTCACACGTTTACTCGCAACTCGCAAGTTTGCCTACCGCGTGGTCTGCACATCTGATGAACTCTGTGATCGATCGCAGTGACGTAGCCAGGGGGGGGGCATGGGGGGGGGGCCAAAGGCCCCCCATGTGATCGCCGTTCCCCCCCCCCCCCTCAGATGCCGGCCAGTAGAAAAATTTTTATACTCCACAAAAAAGTGTGGAGTATATAGCGTTTGTGCGCGAAACGCAGTAATTTTAACCGGATGGCGTTCGCGCGTGAAGCGGCCGATTTGCAAACGGTTTTTTGCGTTGGGTAGGCCTAGTAAGTGGGCAGGGTGGACACCAATCGGGGTCACGCTGCGGGACCCCGTTGGCGGGAAATTCAAAAACTTAAATTTTCAAAGTACTGAAAAATGGGTTACACAAGGTAGAACTCGAGAAAGTTGCATATAATGGTATATACTATCTTTTGATATGTTGTAGCCCTTGATAGTGCCGAGTCGGCAAAAAAAGAATTGGATCGCTGCGGGACCCCTTTTGGCGCCAAATTTGAAAAATTCGCGAATTTTGGCCCCGGGTCGACTTTGACGGGCTGCTGTGCGAGCTAGGTAGCAGCTAGAGCGGCGAGACCACTCTTGGTGCTCCTTCCCAGATGTCCTCTATCGAATGAGCCATGAATGGAGAAAATCGGGCGAAACACAAAAAACTTTCTTACACTGCGACTTTTTCGACTCCAGGGTCGAAAATTGCGATTTTCGCATTTCGGCGTCTATAGCGCTCGAATGCGTTGCCGAATCGTTCCAAAAGTAGTTTCAAACGATTCTACGCTTAAATCTGGTCTAGAAAAGTGTTTTGGAAGAATTTTCGAAGCTACAGTATCCGTGCAGCGTCCGTTTGAATTGTGGGTGTCAACTCAACTTCTGCGATATTATACTCGATTTCGGGGTTTTCGGGGGCGCTGATTACGAATTGGCCATTTGTTTAGCGCTTAGATGATGTTTGAACGTACCTACGACGAATTTGTATGCTACTGTACCCTAAGTGCAGAATTTCAGTTCCCGGAGTCCATACGAAACTAGGGGTGTTGTATGTCGAATCTGGGGTATTTTGGGGTGTAGATCACGAATTCAGCATTGCTTTTGCGATTGTGGGTGCCAGGAGGCCACAACAGCAGAGGAGTCACCGTGCGTAGGAGTTTAAATTTGTGGAGTATACTGCGTCCCCCGGACGACTTGCCTGGTTTGCCTGTGGCGCTATAAATTGTAACCAGGCAAGTCGTCCGGGGGACGCAGTATACTCCACAAATTTGAACTCCTACGCACGGTGACTCCTCTGCTGTTGTGGCCTCCTGGCACCCATAATCGCAAAAGCAATGCTGAATTCATGGTCTACATCCCAAAATACCCCAGATTCGACATACAACACCCCTAGCTTCCTATGGACTCCGGGAACTGAAATTCTGCACTTGGGGTACGGTAGCATACAAATTCGTCGTAGGTACGTTCAAACATCATCTATGCGGAGAACGGATGCTAAATTCGCAATCAGGGCCTCCGAAAACCCCGAAATCGAGCATAATATTGGCAAAGTCGACCCGATGCCCAAAATTCAAACTGACGCGGCAGGGATACTGTAGCCCTGCAAATTTTCGAAAATACTTTTCTGGGCCAGATTTAAGCGCAGAATCGTTTGAAACCACTTTTGGAACGATTCGGCGACGCATTCGAGCGCTATAGACGCCGAAATGCGAAAATCGCAATTTTCGACCCCGGAGTCGAAAAAGTCGCAGTGTAAGAAAGTTTTTTGTGTTTCGCCCGATTTTCTCCGTTCATGGCTCATTCGATAGAGGACATTTGGGAAGGAGCAACAAAAGCAGTCTCGCCGCTCTAGCTGCTACCTAGCTCGCACAGCAGCCCGTCAAAGTCGACCCGGGGCCAAAATTTGCGAATTTTTCAAATTTGGCGCCAAAATGGGTCCCGAAGCGATCCAATTCTTTTTTTGCCGACTCGGCACTATCGAGGACTACAACATATCAAAAGATAGTGTATACCATTATATGCAACTTTTTCGAGTTCTACCTTGCCCAACCCATTTTTCAGTACTTTGAAAATTTAAATTTTTGAATTTCCCGCCAACGGGGTCCCGGAGCGTGACCCCGTTTGGTGTCCACCCTGCCCACTTACTAGGCCTACCCAACGCAAAAGACCGTTTGGAAATCGGCCGCTTCACGCGCGAACGCCGTTGACTGTAATTTTCTGCGTTTCGCGCACAAACGCTATATACTCCACATTTTTTGTGGAGTATAAAAATTTTCGCCTGCGGCGCTACATACAGTAGAAAATTTTGCCTACAGCGCTATAAATAGCAAAAGTTTTTGCTTGCGGCGCTATAAATGGTGAAATTTTTTGCCTGCAACGCAGTAAATACTGGAAATTTTGCCTTAAAGACCAAAAATAGCGAAATTTTCGCCTGCGGCGCTAAATATACGGAAATTAGTGCTAAACAGCAAAATAATTTTGCCCCTCCCAGTTGCCAATCCTGGCTACGCCCCTGATCGATCGAACGAAGACGAAGCAACTCAGGCCAGTCGGCGTGTATGGAAGTAGTAACCATATGCATATTCGATCGCAAGTAGGTATTCAAGGTCGATATTGGATTGGTCAGAGTTGAACGACTTTCTGTCCGCTCAGCACTTTGACAGGTTGTCTGGATCTTGTGCCTAAAATGTGTTCATGGGCAAGCTATAATTTTGGAATGATTATCATTTATCACTGCGTGGAACTTGCTTGGTGTATTGTATGTCTTATCCTGAGTCCTAGGATTTGTGCGATCGCCCTTAGTCTTGGCAATCAAGGTGCGGCCTTTGGTTTGGCTTCAGAGTCTTTCTGCATACTGCATTTTGTCGCCCATTGGTGCGTCGCTCGAGAAGACGAGAGAGTGTCTCTGCTTCCAGACGACGCTTCAAGTTCAAAGTCGTCGACCTGAAGGAGGAGGCGGCGGCCGTCGTGGAGGAGATTTCGTTAGACTTGGTTCTTTTTGCACCGGAGAAGTGCGTGTTGTCTCTGGTGTCGTGTTTTGTGAGATTGGTTGGGTATTCATTGTGGATTGGAGAATTTTGTGTTTGTGATGCCCACCAGGCGCGTCGCGTCCACGGTGGAGGCCCAGTCGGGGCTGCCCTGTCAGGGCTATTATGAGGCCGTTGGCCAGTGTGCGGCTGTAAGCTGCTTGTAATCTGTCGTCCATGCGTGTGATTCTGGACGATTTTGTGTTGCTGTAGTCGAGGCTTCTGTACCGTGTGGTCGGACAAGATGTTGGTTTGTAGAGGCTTTGGTCGAGACTCTGTCAGAGGTTGGATCGAGAGCGGTTGCAAGCCGCTGGTAAGCTGGTGCCCATGCTTTTGTGTTGGTAATTGGGTATTGCTGAGAGACGGCGTCTGGATCGTAAGAGGTGCGCCACTGTTTGACTGCAGAGAGTCTCTCTCTTTGTTGTCAGATGACGAAGGAGCTTCTTGTTAGAATGCCTCTAGTCGCTTGTAAGATGTATATTAGGCCCGCTTTCGGCGCAGTTTGATAGTGATGTCTTCTTGGTTCAGCAGCCGGCGCAGTTCAATTTTGGTCGATTTTGATCGCTCCAAGGTCTTTTCGTCTTAGATTATTCCTGTTGGGAACGGTCTCAGTGAAGTACCCTTGAAGGGTGGTTCGATATTTTGTTTTGGACGTTATTTTTTCCCTCAGGGCTTCTGATTGCAAGTTTATGGGTAAGCGAGCAGTCTATCTGATTGTATTTTTGGGCGCCGTGTGGGTGCAGCCGTGCGCCGCCGTTTGGACGCCAACGATTGGGCGCTGCCGTTTGGGCGCCGCCGTTTTGACGCCCTCAATTGGGCGCTGCCGAATGGACGAAGTCTGTCAGGCGCTGTTGAATGGGCGCCGTCGTTTCCGGGTGCGCCTTCGGTATGGGCGGCGGCCGTTTGGGCGCCACCGTTTGGGCGCAGCCTTTGGGCGCCGCCGTTAGGACGCCCTCCATTGGGCGTCGCTGCCGATTGGACGCTGTCTGTCAGGCGCTGTTGAAAGGGCGCCGCCGTTTGGGCGCCCCTGTTTGGGCGCCGTCGTTTTTGGCGCAGCCGTTTGTGCGCCGTCGTTTGGGCGCCTTCGTATGGGTGGAGCCGATTGGGCGCAGCCGTTTGGGCGCCGCTGTTCGGGCGCAGCCGTTTGGGCGCCGCCGTTTGGGCGTATGGGCGCAGCCGATTGTGCGCAGCCGATTGGGCTCAGCCGATTGGGCGCAGCCGTTTGGGCGCCGCTGTTCGGGCGCAGCCGTTTTGGGCGCCGCCGTTTGGCGCCAGGGCGGCGCCGATTGGGCGCCGTCGTTTTGGCGTTTCTGTCATGCGCTGCTGATTGGGCCCCACCGGGTGGGCGCTGTCGATTGGGCGCAGTCTTATTGGACGACGCCGTTCGGGCGCAGGACGTTTGGGTGCCGCTGCTTTATAGGGGATCTCGTGTTTTGTGTTGTCTACAGTATGTCTGTCATGATAGCACTAGCGTAGTGGCCGTGCTATGAGAGATAGTCTTTGATCTCACTTGCAGGTGGGGGCTGAGCCGATGTTCCTCTGGGCCCTGGGTCAATTTGTGTGTTAGAGACAGTTTTTGGTGGCTCGCAGAGTTTCTGGGACGCTGAGGCAGAGAGCAGCGTGGTGGATTCTGAGGTTGTTGGCGTGCGTCGCTCTTTCTTTGATCTTAGCAGTTGATAATGGGGGATTCCTTATTTCCTTGGAAAGCGTTCGTCGCTGTCCCGTTATTGTTCCAGTATTTGGAGGCAGGCGAGGCATCGTTGCCCTCCGGCCTTTGCTTATCATGAGGGGTGTGGGGGGGGGGGGTGGGGGTTTTTTTTTGTTTGGGTGTTTGGGGTGTTTTTTGTGTTGTGTTTTTTTTTTTTTGTTTTGTGGGTGTTTTGTTTTTGGTTGTGTTTTGGGTTTGGGTGTGTGTTTGTGGTTTGGGGGTTTTTTTTGTGTTTTTGGTTGTGTGTGTTTGGGGGGTGGTGGGGGGGTTGGTGTGTTTTTTTTTGTGTGGTGTGGGTGTGTTTGGTGTTTGTTTTGTTTTTTGTGGTTGGGTGTTTTGTTTTGTTTTTTTTCTTTTTTTTTTTCTCTCTTTTTTTCTTCTTCTCATTGGTCTTATTTTGCTTTTTTGGTGTATTAGCTTCTGTTTTGGGAATACCTCGGGACGGCAGGGATCTGCCCTCAGTCTAGATGCCTGAGACCCTGCTGAACCAATTACGCAAACAACGCATTGAGTGTACGCTAAATGCACTTGCCCGCTGGCTGTGGTTGTCGTGGTGGTATCAGAGATCTGCAGCTCTGAACTTGGTTCAGAGGTTCACATCTCAAGGGTACCCCACTGCAGAACTGCTTCTGGTGTGTTTGGTTCTGCTGCACATATGGTGGTCACCTAGCTGTTAGAACCCCATCGTTTGGGTCAGCTGGGCGTACAACCTTTGTGCAGTGGTTCCAATGTGCAGGTGCACGGAGTGTACTGGGCAGGCTGTGAGCTGAGCTATGTACGAAACTAACTTCTCTCTACTAAGTATGTATATTTCGTACTCCATTACTTTGGTAAGTATGTGAAAACAGGCCCGCTTTCCCCTTCTTCAGATGCCCTTGTGCTCTTCGACAGCCGCCAGATTTGTCTCAGAAAAGGTTGAGAAGTTCTGTGAAAAGGGAAAGAATCGACAGAAAGGGGTATATTCTACTGAAGGGGTGACGCACAGCAATCGCACTGATTTGTGGGAAGGTCTGAAAGAGTGAGACGCATCTGAAAGACTGACGCACAGAATTGATTCACTGCTAAACGACAAGGCAATGGCGCGACGATCGATCGATCTTGGCGAGAGCTTCTCGTGTGTGAATGTCTTTGGCAGAGGCGTGGAAATCGCTGAGTTGACTCAGAACAGTGACGCGCAGTGCAAGAAGTTCATTCCCACTTGGTCGATCAACCAGAATCGATTTGAGAAGAAGAGTACCATTGATGAGACGATGAACACGATCGGAACGGACGCTTGCAACAATATGAATTCGTGCGCGATAGACTCATTCGTGGACCTGATGACGATGACTGTCATGCCTGAAGTCGACTACAGCAAGCAGACTGGTGAGTTCATGGACACTCTGAAGCAAAACTTCAGTGGACGAAAGCTTGTGACTGAGGCGTTGACTGACAAGATCAAGAAGGGCGTGACTCAGACTGGAAGACTTAGAATGGGAGCGAGACTGAACGTCAGCTATTTCATCAATGGCTCCTGGGACAAGGCGTTCGAATTGTACCCTGACGACTTTGGTGGACCCGAGAAGAGAAAGGGAACGCTGTTGGCCACTGTAAACTCCCTGCCTGACGCCTTGATGAACAGTGACTATGAGAAAGAGTTGTTCGGTTTGAAGATCTCGACCCAGTGTCAAAATGGCCACGAAACTGAACAGATCATTGGCAAGCTGATGGTGAACACTGCAAATGAGGACAGTGACGCTTCGAAACAGTTGCAAGACTATGTCAACGACAGCTTTGTGCAGTTTACTCAAGAGAGATGTGAGACGTGCGCCGAGTACAAACAAGTGAAATCGACCAACAGTGGAAACTACCTCTTCTTGGAGACCAACATGGTTGGCAACCACGTGAAAAATTTGATGCTGCCAGAGAAGCTCAGACTTGGGAATAGCACGTTCAGACCAGTTGGCTTGATCAGAGAACACAGCAATCACTTTGTGACCGTGGCCGAAGTGAAAGAGGGAGAGTGTTACATTCTGAATGACATGAGAGATGAAGCGCCTTTGAAAAGAAGTCTGCAAGAGTGCTGTGAGTTGCTTGCGAATTGTGAAGAGGGGGAGAACTGCCCGCTGAGAGGCGTGGTGCTAATCTTGCTGAAGAAACTCAATGAGAGCTGTTTGGATGCCATACAAGTGCAAG
>JASAMZ010009169.1:0-16866 GCA_030248115.1 Linhomoeus sp. GSCO2_2 | reverse complement strand
ACGGCGTCGTATCATGCCGATAACGTACCTCCTCCCGGCTGACAGGTTGTCGATGTGACATCTGTCACCCGATGTAAAAAATATTGCCTCCACAGCACTCCACTGGGACCACAGCCAGCCTGTGGAAATCGCTGTGGGACACAGTGGATGTGCCTGTGGAAGGTGAAGATCAAAGAAGCAGCAGTGGGAAAGAAGAGGTGATGGCGCCATGGATTCACCAACATGTCATGTGATTTTTCCACTGCAACCACAGCAAGACAGCAGAATAGACCATTCCACAGGAAATCCACAGTCATTTTTGCGGAAAATTTACTGTGCTGTGGATGCAGTTTAAATTTTTGAGTTGCGCACTAACAGTATGACGTTGGTGGTACTAGTATTGCCCAGTGTTGTAAGAAGTATTGGAAATCGCTTCGTGAACCCTGAGCTACAGTACTTTTCATGACATTGTGATGTAATGTTCTGTGGATCAGCAAACTTCTGGCGCAAATTCAAAAATTTCACTGTGTTCTTGGTTTGGGGTATTATACTTTTTCGCATTTCTTGCTGTGGATTTTGCGCGCTTTTTTTGATTTCGCAGTGGACCATTTGAAGGGTGCTCTTGGGTGCTGCGCTGCATGGGCGAGCCTACAAGGCTGGACAGGAGATCAACGTCCTTCAATTTAGATCAGGTGATGTCATCTGTGGACTGCGGGCTGTGGAAATCTTGGGTTGTGAGATCTGTATGTGACTTTAACGTATAGGTGTCTTCGGCAAAGCGGCAGGAGCAGCACTATATTAGACTTCCCAACGGCTCGCTTCGACCTGTCCCAGTGTTCTACTCCCCCGTCGGCATTCCCGAACGTCGCCGTGGAACTCTGGTCGTTGACGCCGCACGGAAAAGCCTACTTTTCGTGAGCGTCGAGTGGAATAGTTCACCCACCGCCTCCCGGCCTGGTGTATTGCTGTGTTATAGGACAACAGCATGGCCGACGCTGCTGAGCTGTCCGAGGTTGCACCCATAGGGACTTCCACGGCCACAGAGGACCCAGCCGACGGCCTGAGAGCCGACAAGGAGGACAAAGAAACCACCAGGGATGGAGAGAACGTGATGGAGGCGGGAGAGAAAGGTGGCGACCACGGCGACAGCAGCTCCAGTTCTAGCAGCAGCAGCAGTGCGAGCAGTGCCTCTGGTGGAAATGGAGATAGCCCAGCGAAAAAGCTGGTATGCTGTGGATTGTCGCTGTGGCAGCTATGATGTGGATGGAGTATTTTGGTCTGTTTGTCACTTTTTTCCCTGTTTGTAGATGGTGGCTGCCGAAGATGAGGAAGAGGGCGCTGTGGACGAAACCGGTGAACAAGTCGGAGTGGACGACGCCGGTGATGAAGGCGGTGCGGAGGATGCCGGTGAAGAAGGCGGAGGCAATGGGGAAGGAGCGGGCGACCCGGCTTCAGATGCTGCCGGGGGAGGCAAACCACAAGATTTGGCCGGCGTCCGTCAGGCGACCCTGATACGAAGTCGGTTGCTTGCTGTGGAATGAAATGTTATTTGGGTTGAGGCAAGCTAGGCTGGTTGCTATCTCTGAAGGAGCGTCGAGCAAGGAGCAGGGTCAAGAGGATCCGCTGGAGGGACTCTACGTAATCGCCGTCACCTACTTCGTGGGGCCCCTGAAGAAGGACAGATGCCTGGCCGTGGACGACCCTGGAGTTCTCAAGATCCACGAGGTTGTAGGTGATGTGGACATTGCTGTGCAATTGTTTCTGTGGTTTACGTTAGGTTATGTTCAGTTCCTGAAAGACCAGTTCGGTCTCGACCATTCCGAGGATGGGATCGACCCAGCCACCGCCTCTATGGTGCAGGTCCTCGAGGGGGGAAAGTGGTACCGCGGTCGTTTGATGAAGCTGGTCACTGGAGACAGCAGTGGAAACGACTACTTCGTCGTGAAAGTGGGAGTGGACGAAAAGGCGGTTGGTAAACTGGACGTATGCTGTGGATGGAAGATGTTTTAGTGTAATAGGTGACAAACGTTGCAGGCCTATCACCAGAACTGCATCCGCAAAGACCTCCCCAACACGGAGTCGCAGGAGCACCGCTTGAAAGCGCGAGAGAAGCTGCGCTTCCAGACTGTGCGCACCAAAGTGCTGCCTGGCATGGTCGTGTACGCCTCTGGCCGCATGGGACGAGTCCAGATAGTGGACCCCATAAATCTGGAGTTCACTGTGGAATACCGGGACACAGGAGACCTGGCCAGGATTCTCATGAAAACTGTGGAACACCACGCCAGGTGGTTGTTAGTGTGTTGGTGGTTGTTTTCCATCAAATTCCCATATGTTCTACGTTTCCACAGGATGTTACAGTACACGCTACTTTTCCACAGTGTGTTACGATTTTCCCAGGAACTATTCGGCCCTAGTGCTGGCGATCGAGCACGAGCGGCAGAAGCAGCGGAAGGGCGCTCGCCAACCTCTGCCTCCACAGCAGGTAGCCACTCGACTGGGAACCTTGGCCCGAAAGATGACGGACCCTACCGTCATGAAGGGGTGAGTGGCTGTGTGCGTTGCAGTTTACGGAACTTCTTTACGGAAGTAGCAGTGTGTATTTAAACCAGGAAGCCGGCGGATTTGGTGGCGACCTCTCCCATCCACTTGGGCGCCCACGCCAGGAAGAAGGCGGCGCCAGATGAGACGGAGCCCACAACCGAACCCCCGGCCGTGGAAATCAACATCAACGATGAGACAGTCCGCAAAGGCGTCACGCGATTCTTTTTGACGTGTGTGACGACTTGTGCATGGTGTCAAACTGGTGGTACATTGATGTCTGTACGTAATTGTGCCACACTGCTTCCAGTGAGGTCGCTGGAACCACTGTGGCCAAATCGCTGGAGTTCTTCGGCCAGGGCATGGGAGGTCCGCTCAAGACATCCATGGACGAGCTGGGTGGCACCTTTGCCTCCGGCCTGCAGGGCATCCAGGAGAAGTTCCAGCTGTACCACAACGAATCGCAGAAGTACCACAGCCACGAGAGGAGGGCGATATCCACCACTGTGAAGCACATCGAGAACACCATGGCGCCCCTCCACGATGCGGCCACTCAATGCAAGGCTGCCGCTTGCGCTGTGGGTTCGCTGGTGTCATCTGCGCAGAAGATTATTCCCATGGGCCACAGCGCGCAGCGCCAGTTGGACCAGCTTGCCATTGCTCTGAACAAGAACACAGCGGCTTTGAAAGAGCTTACTACCGCCATCCACAGCAACGTCTCCGCGGTCAAGGTATCCAGACACTTCGATGTCGACTGGTGCAATCGTCAGTACTGTTGCTGTCTGAAAATTCCCCATGGTGTGACTTTGTAGGATCCATCCGCTGCCACCCCCGCCCAGGGTCAGGGTTTTGGCACCGCCGCCCAGGGTCAGGTTTTTGCCGCTGCCGGCCAGGGTCAGGTTTTTGGCGCCGCATCCACGGCGCTTCGCAAGATTCCCAGTGGCTCGCTGCCGTCCGCCGGTCAGTTCCCATCTCTGGCGCCGTACCAGATCCCCAGGCTCCACACCCCTCTCTCGACTTTCACGCTTGGTTTGTCTAAGCAGTGTGATGGCTGTGGGGGTGACTACTTGTAAAGGTTCTGCCTTCAGCCGGCCACACCAACGTCCCATCTCACCGAGCGCAGCCGGCTGAGGGCGCCGAAGAGGACCTTTCCCACTACGTGCAGAGACATCTGCAGGGCAAGGTGGCCCAGAGTGGCGGGGCCGCTGGCACCGTTGTGGCCGCTCCCGGCGGGGAAGGAGGTCTGCACGCAGTGGATGTGGCGGGTGGGCAGGGTGGGTGTTTCTATGTCCCGAACCTTCTCTTGGATTGCCCTCTGCTGTCCCATGTACCGTGTTGTATCATTGCCCACAGGACCGGCCAAACGGCCTGCTGTGGACCCCCCAGGGGGCAGTCAACCTCCGGCCAAGAAGGTCAGCAACGACGACCACGACGGCTGTGAGAAGAAGAAGAAGCACAAGAAGAAGCACAAACACAAGAAGGACAAGAGGGAGAAGCGCAAGAGGGAGAAGAAGGGCAGCAGCAGCGCGGATGAGGTGACCCGCTGGCAAGATGTTGTTACACATAGCATGGAGCAAGCCACTTCGTAGGTGGGGGTATGGTCTGCCGTCTGCCTTGTAGGCGACGCGACTGCCGCCTGAGCCGCACACACCTGTGGTGGGCACGTTTCCTGTGGATGTCCACAGGATGTCGCTGTCTGACCTTCTGCAGGGTGTCGTCCACACTCCGAATAGCCCCAACAATTTCGATGAGAAGTTTACGACTCCCGACATGGCTCGCCGAGCCTCTCGCATCTTCCAGCAGTCGATTCCGAACACTGACAACGAGTCTTTCGACGGTCCCGTTGACGAAGGCGACGAATACGAGATTGTTCCCAACTTGATAGGGCTCGTGCGGCCAGAGGAGGGCACCCTCCTCATGGAGAGGGAGGATTACAATGCGATACTGCCTGCCGAGTGGAAGACTTTACTGCGAGACATCTTCAAAACAAATATGGACAATTCCACCGGGAAGAAGCTGGCGCAGAGAAAAGTCGACACCCTCTGTTTGATGCTGCAGAAGCTGTGGAAGCTGATCATGCAGAAAACCCCCTTGAAGCCACTGTTGCTGCGCCAGGGAATCCACCGCAACGCCACGGAGAGAGACTTGTCAGCTTTCGTATTGCGGCAGCCTCAGCCGCTCCGCTGTGGATTGCAGTACATCGTATCGGTCTTCGGGAAGGCCCCAGTGAGGCTTTTGTGAAGTGCGGCACTTGCACCCCACCTACAACGTTGCTTGCTCCATGTTGTCTACTTTAGATGGGTTTTGTGGCTGTCATAAATGAGTGGCTCCACGACATCAAAAAACGTCTCTACTCCCAGGGCCGCACTCTGCAGCTGCGTCTGGCCAAGCTGAACGCGAAGGGCGGCGGGGACCAGTAGCATTAAGAAGAGGACAGGTCGCGAAACTTCCTTCACATTCGTTTATTGTGCGGCCTCCACAGCATCGCAGAGCTGCTCGTTAGCAATTTCTTTCGCCTTTGTCTTTGTTTCGTCGTGGCCGTACTGCGTCCAGCGGTGACCGCTGTGGGTCAACGGTTCCCTTCCCACTGTGGTTTGCTCCCTGGCGCTTTCTGAGATTATGCTCCTTTTTGTTGCTTTCCACAGAGTCCGAGTGCGCTTCGCTGTTGATCTGTCTACACGCGTTTCGCGCTGTGGTTTTCGCAGTTCTCGCTTCTCAAGTCGATTTAAACTTTTCTTTGCTCTCTTCTGTGTCCTTCTTCCTTCCGTCCTCCATTTCTTCCTTGCGTTACGCTCCCGAAGCACTTGCTCCCACTGTCGCGGTTGCTTTGCTTGTCGCTTCGCTTGTCGCTTTGGAAGTTAGTAAACACGGTCTCATGGTGTGGAGCGACGATGAATGCATCGAGAACTGCCGCTGTGGGGCAACCGCATTCCCCAAAACTGCCTTGTTTTCATGTCCCGCATTTCACATGCTTCCTGTTCCGCATTCCACAGGCTGCCGTAGCACAGGCCGTAGCCGTAGCAAAACCTGCCGAATTGGTTTGTGCTCCTCGAAATGGCCAAAGAAAAGGACAAGGTCAAAGAGAAAGCCCGTGGGCACTCCAAGAAGGACGCGGAGAAAGACGCCAGGAAGAAGAAAAAGAAGGCGGAACGAAAGGAGAAACACCGACTGAAGAAGCAGAAAAAGGAAGAGCGAAGGAAGCAGCAAAGGGAGGCTCGGAAGTCCACCGGTGATCCGCCACCAGCGGGGGGCGCCACCTCTGCCGAAGGAGGGGGGAACGATGGGCATTTACCGTTACACTGACAGTCCACTAGACCTCCACAGCATGGTCCCACAGCGGTTACAGGTGACTCGCTCCGCGACTTCTTCTCGACCAAATTCAAGGAACTCCAAGATATGGTCAAAGATGTGCCCGGACGTCTGACCGCCTTGGAGCGAGGTCAGCAGGAGTTGCAGAAGAAGAAAGAAGTCGGAGACGCTCTTCACGAGAAGTGCGCGCCTTGTGCATCGCGGTGGGCTGTGGGCGATGCTGTGGCCTAATGTAATGTCCGACAACCTTGGCAGGATCGCGGGGGCCACTGCGGAAGTCTACAGAAAGAGCGCTGCGGCGCGCAAAAAGGCGGCGGACGAGATGCGCGACAAGATCCGCGGCTACGGTACACCCGCTGGGCGACACAAGGGCGCCGTGGATGCCATGCACTCCGTGTTGCTCGACTACAAGTTCACACACGAAGTGAAACAGTTGGACCCGGCCAATCTGAATGACTTCGTGGTGGACTGTGTCCCGCCTCTCGTCGTCTGGACGAAGGTTTGCCAGTTCACACGGTTACCAATGCCTGTGCGCTCAGTTAAGTTATCTCATCTACAGGGAGCTCCCCCTGACAGCGAGCCTGTGGAAGGCCTTGTGGCGGTGACCATAGTGGGTCCACGGGAGCCCAACGAGATCACTCTCCCCGACTGGGCCGTCGCTCAGGCGCTTGCCAAGGCCGAAGAGAAAGGGGTCATTGAAGGAGAGAAGAAGCGTCAATTTCTGCAGGGGAACAGCACGATGACGCTGAAGAGAAAGGCCGACGCCGTGGACGACGAGAAGCACCGCACGGTGTTGGCCGAGCTGTGCAACATCTGCGTGCAGGGCATGTGGGCCGAAAGCATGCTGCCTGTCCTGTTCGACGGTGAGGGAGAGTGTGCATGCGCGCATGCACCGCTGGAGAAAACCGCCTATGTTTTGTAGGTGACATCCCCATCCCCAAAATTCCACCGGAAGTTAAGCGGTTGGAAGACCTGCCGAGCAAGCTGCCCCACCTCACCATGCTCATTGTGGAGGCCTGCCTCAAGCTGCACTCGTCTGCCGCTCTGATGTCGCAGGTGGGAAAGCTTCCCGCGGGTTGCACACACACGCAAACATTGCATGGCATTCAGGAAGCCATGGTCCAAGCTGTGAAAAAGGGTCTCGGCGTCGCACGCAACGCCTGGCGAACCCACAGCGAGAGGAAGCTGGAGCGCTTGTTCTTCTCGCCTGTGACCGACTACCCCGCCCCTCAACTGCTGGGCGAACCAATCGGCACCCGACTGACAAAGCCACCGTCCGGGGTCGATCCACTGGGTAATGCCTCATCGGAGTAGGTATCCGCAAAGGTTCTGTGTGTGACTGCTGTTGAACCGTGCAGAGCACATGAAGGCCAACGACGACAAGAACAAAAACAAGGGTAGGGGCCGGAAGAGAAGGACAGCGGCGCAGTCAAAGGACGCTGCCAAGAAAGGTAGCCCCACTGCATCGAACATCGTAGTTCCACTGCAGCTCCACAGTGTCACTCAGCAAAATGAATGTCGCTTGTGAGATCGTTCAGAGCAGGGCAAGGGCAAAAAGAGAACAGCCCGCATTGACGACGACGATGACGAAGACGAAGAAGAGGCCGACGACACGACCAAGAAGGCTGTGGGTAAAGCGGGCGGTGGCAAAAGTGGCGAAAAGCAGAAGGACGACAACGGGACCCCAAAGCCCTCGTCGTCCACGAAAGCCGACAACAAGAAGGGGTAATATATGGTCATGTTAAGTAACTGGGTGGACTGATTGTACTATACGTGTTGTCTTGTTCCACAGCGACTCTGTGGACGATGGCACCTCCGCGGACGAAGCCGGTCCACCCAAGAAAAAGAAGAAAGACAGAAAGCGCAAGGCGTCGTCGTCGTCGTCCAGTTCGTCAACCTCTTCGTCGTCGTCATCTGGGTCGGGCAGTGACGGCTCGTCCAGCAGCAGCAGTGGAGACGACTCCAAGAGCGGTAGTGAATCGTCGTTGTCTGACAAAGACGAAGGAGAGTGATACGCCTATGCATTGCTGAGTAAAACAACGCAGTACGCAGCGAGCAACGCAGTTCGCGGAGGATAGCGATCGCTAGGCCGGTGCTTTGTTCCCCTCCTTCCAGCTGTTGTTTTCGTTTGTTGTTTAGCCTTTTCCACAGTGCCGTGCTCGCCTTCCCGCACCACATCCGCACTTCTCGACTTTGCCATACTGCAATGTATCGCATGCCGCACGTACCGCATCAATCCCATATCGCACCGTCGCGTTCCTTCTATGGCAGAAGCTGAGTAAAAGGTACAGGTTCGCAGTGGCTCGACTGTAAATCGGCCCAAACGTTAGGGTTACCCCTGTGGACGATGCTGTGGGACATTTCAACCTAGTAAGGTTATCAGTAACCACACTCCACACTCTGGCGATGGCCGAACAACGTGACGACGGGGAAGAAGCTGAAGTGCAGCGGGACGAGGAGGACGACACAGACGACCCCTACCTACAAGATGCTGTCGCTGGCGCTGACGCTATCTTGAACTATGACGACAGCGACGACGAAGACGACAGCGATGACGATGGCGATGAAGGCGAAGGTGGGGACGGTGAAGATGAAGAAGCAGTGGATGAGCCGCAGCCGCACCCGCAGCTTGAGAGACTTCCACGGGACCACCACTGGAGAAGCTATCCGCCACGCCCTGTCGACCCCACGGTCGTGTTCAACCCCACAGCAGACAATGACCCGGCTCAGAACGAACACCTTCTCACTCCCGAAGATGGGGCGACGAGTATATTCTTCAAATTGGGCAGCGACGCCTTGGATCTGGCGTACAAGGAAACTAAAAAGAAAGCGGCCCTGAAATTCCCATTCTACACACAACGCAACCCTATCACCCATGGAGATTTCTGCCGCTTTTTAGCTCTACTGATTTTCATGATGCAGGTGACGTGTTCAATTTGGATCCACGTGCATGTGTATGTGTGCGCAACAGTTGTTCCACTGCAGAGTCGTCTGAAATATCTCAAACGGTACTGGTCCACTGGAAAATTCGGCAGTCCTTTCGTGCGAAGTGTGATGTCCTTCAACCGTTTCAAAATTCTGTATTCCTGTCTACACCTCGTCGACGAGGAGGAAGCCGCAGAAACTGGCCAGAGCCGGCCTGGTCACAGGCTGTACGATAGGCACTACAAGGTGTCGGATTTCCTGGCGAAAATTGTGCAGAGGTCCCAGGCGCTGCGAAAGCCTTCGTGGAGGCTCTGCATTGATGAGATGATGTCCAAATTCTGCGTACGTTTTTGCAATGTAGAATGCATCCAATGTGGAGAATTGACAGCGGCAAACATTGTTTTGCAGGGGCGCTTCAAGGGCTTGATAACCATGAAAAGCAAGCCCATCAAACGAGGTCTTAAATACTTCTGTCTCACCGACGCGGCCAGTGGATATATTTTGGGCCTCTTTCTGCACGACAAGCCGATGAAGAATCTACCGCAGTGCTTCACCAATCACATAATAGCGTGGGTCATGCACCTGCTCACGTCCACAGGGATTCCCAGAGGGCTGTCCTTTCTGTACCAGAACTACAGAGTGAGTTGTGACAGAAGTTTTCATCGGGACGTCATCATGCGTCGGGACGACGTATAATACGTCATCATGCTATGGCCTCTCCATTCAGCTTTTCACCGACTCCTTCTACACCAGTCCACAGCTGGGCTATTCGTTGGCTATGCTGCGGGTCTGGCTTGTGGGAAGCCTGAAGAAGGGCGGGGTGTCCAACATGCCAGACGACATCACCACACCACAGGCGCTCAGCAAGGTCCACAGGCGCCGTGGCTCAATCCTCACACGCTACGACAGCACAAATACGATGACGATCAAAAATTGGATGGACAACAAGGCATTTCTGCTACTCAACTGCGATCCGTCGGTGGGGGATGAGACAGTGGAGGTCCAGAGGCGAGGCTATGATGTCTTGGGCAACTTCCGCAATTTGAATGTCCTCTGCCCCCTCTCAGCCGCCGACTACAACCTCTACTTGAGAGGCGTGGACATGGCGTATGGAACTTGCTGTGTGCGTACCGAACTTCATGTGTGTGCAGTGTACATGCTGCATGTTTCAGCGATCAGCGCATCTCGAACGAGTGCAGGCTCCACAAGGGCAAGCGCTGGTATTTCAGCACAGTGTTTCTCCACGGAATCAGGGTAATGGCCACGCTGTGGAGATATTGAATTGCACACCTTCACATTGTTCACTGCAATCACTCCACAGCTTTCATTCAATTGCAATGGCGTGCCCTTCCACAGGTGCTGATGAGCAACACTTTTGTGCTGCTGCGAGACCGGGGCAACAAACAGTCGATGGGTGACATCTGCTCTGAGATATGCGACTCGCTCGTTTCGATGGCCAACCCAAATGATGGTCAGCAAGCAGCGCGGGATTCTGCGAAGGTCCACGGCGGCTACGAACAGCAAAAGTGCTCGAAAAGGCTCGACTGCAGCCTACCCCACAACCCTTCCAAGTTTGCCACCCGCCGCAGGTGTGTGGTGCACGCCCAGAGAGTGGACACCAGCAACAAGTGCACGTGCTGCAATGTCGCGCTCTGCAGTGACAATTGTTGGTATCGCTTCCACAACTACTCCGATTACCTATTCAACGACCCCAATATCGCAAGTGAGCCTATCCGTAAGAGGGCGCGACTTTAGTTAGAAGTTGACTCTGCTGTGGATAGCCCAGTGTACTATCGTATTGTACTGCTGTACGCTGTGTGTCACTGTTGACTTCTCTGCAATGCATGCACGCCGCCCTGCGCCATTGCTTCTGTTTTCGCTTGCTATTTTTGCTTCACTCATTTGTAACACTCCGCTCTTCAGTACCCCACAGCGGGACTACTCGCCTTTGCTCGATGCGCGGAATTGGTGCGTTCACTTGTCCGGCCGCAGCCATGCATCTGCGCTGATCACTGTCTTGTACTGTATCGCTACCAATGTGGGGCTTGTTGCTTCGCTTGCGGCAGGCTAATCCTTCCATCCACAAGACCATTCCCACCCACAGCGCAAATGTATGGATGCCATGACAGGTCCACAGGGGCCACCTGGCGAATCTTAGATTAGCGCATCTAAACCCAAGCCGCAACCCTGCGCTTCGCTTTGCCTATCGCCTATCCACTATCTTTCGATCAGTTGCTGACTCTGCTCTTGACCACAGCGCTTATACTTTAGTGTCCACTTAGCTCTTACACTCCGTGTTCCAATCGAAAGAACTAGAACGTGTCAAAATGAACTCGCCTATTCCCAGCGTGAACGTGCGTCACCGTTCATCCTACCACTGCAAAAGTGCATGCCTCCTGTGCAGTAGGGTGGCGCAGGCGCAGCGCTTGAGAAAGGAGAATGAGAGGGCGATGCGAGAGTTGAGGAGAGAGAATGAGAGGAAGATGCGCGAATTGAGGAGGGAACAGGCCCGAATGGAGAGACTGCGCGTTCGACTGGAGGCAGAGCTCGCCTCTGCTGAGGAGGCGAACAAACTGGCAAAGTACAACCTCTGGCTGGTGGTGCTCGGCATTGTCCTGCAGGCCATCGGAGTGTTCTTCGCTGGAATTGTCGTGTACTTCGAGCTGGAGGGCAGAAGGTTCCTGTCCGCTGGATCGCCCTAGTCTCCTCTCCCGTCCTGATCGACGCGCCTAGTGGATTGTGGATTCGCTGCATTGTGGATGGTCGCTGTGGACACTTCATTTTGCTGATGTTGCTGTGGACTTCGTGCTGACTGCGTGCTACTGACCGTCATCCGTGCCTTCCTTTGGACACTTTCTACTGCCCAGTGTCCCTGCTATTGGACGTGGACGACTGCCGTGGACGACTGCTGTGGAGAGGCCCGACTGACTGCACTCTACTGCACACTACTGTTCCCTGTCCGTCTGGTGTGTGTCCACCGCCTTGTCCATCAGCTGGGCCGTCAATGGAGCGGTGGAGCGTCTGTGGAGCGGTGGAGCATTTCTGGCTGGCAGAGACCTCCACTGCGAGTCAGTTCGTGAGGAGTACCCAAACCTATTGGGCTCTTCAGTTGATGCTGTTACATGACCTCTTCAGTGACAACGTTGACTGAGTGCACTGCTGTTGAAATGTTTTGTATTGGTGTCGCCTGTGGAGTGTGGCGTGGAATCCGTCGCCGTTAGTTATGGTTTGATGACGGTCGCCGTGGAGATGTTGCCGGTCTTGTGGAACCTGTGGAAACTGAATTGATTAGTGGTAGTCCTGTTGATTCGCCTCACCATCCACTGCTACCACAGCAGGCGCTCCTGTGGCCTCTTGTGGAGCCTGTGGACCCCTGTGGACCCCTGTGGAGGTTCCTGTGGAAACGAGGGGGTGACAGGTGGCAGGGACTGACGCAGCATATGCGTCATGTCAGCCGGGAGGAGATATGGCGAACGCGGCGATATCACTGATCACTTAGATCAGCTGTGCAGACAACCGTATCGTGGTAATAGCTGCACTTGGTTTATAGCAGACATTCTCAAGCTAATTTCTCCAGATGCGGCTAATGATGTGTATTAAGTTCACTATACTGTTCACCAAGATGTGACAGACACAAAGTATAGGTTGAACTTTTTACACACACAGCTTGTTATGGGGCCGAGCGGACCGCTAAGTCAACAAGCGCTTGATTACTGTAAGGATATGTTTCAAATGGTTCTGACGTGTTTCGTTCTGCTAACTTCCTTTGTCGTAGTAGCCGTGCACTCAGACTGTTTACAGTTTGTTGTTATCGTTGTCCAACCTTCTCCGCACGACAAAACTGCACGCACACGCTCTGCCACTCCATTGTAACGCTGAGAAGATCAAAATGCCTAGCTGGGTGGATTCTTTCGACTTGGTCTGGGCCTTTATCATTTGTCACAGCGACATCGCAAGCAACTATCGACTGAGTTTTGGAATATTGCGCACCGATGGAGCTGACAGAAGATCATGGACGGTGACTCCAATGAGACGAAACAATACCGGATTCCGCAGCTCGATCATAGTAGATTATAATTGGCACAAACTTGTACATGTGCCTACGTACTTGCAGTCTCGCAACTTCTACAGCGTCCGCTGGATACCGAAACCACCACCCTCCGACGTCACGTGACTTAGATACGGCAACGCACCAGTATGATTCTCTTTCGTTTCAACTAACATCACGAGATTTGGTACTGAAAGAGTTACGGCTTCCGGACGGTGGATGTTTGCTTGTTGGAGATAGTAGGTAGACATCTTCATAAGCAACTTGCAGGCAGGCTAGCATTACATATTCTCTTCGCTCTATTCTGAATAATGTTGAAAGACACAGTCGCTGAGGCAGAGCTGCTTGCGCTCGTTGGGCGGCGAGATCGGAAGTACTATGAATAAGCAATTGAGAAGCATGTTGTTGGTTGGAGGTGGGATAAGATTAGGTGGCGGCGAACGAATGAAAGTTACTCAATTTTGAAAAATTTGGTGGAGAAACGAAGCCCACTAGCTGCAGAATTGCTTCTAGTTCGAGCAGGTCTAGTTTGGCTGCGAATGAATGAGCCAAGTAAAACGGCACAAATCAAAAGTTTGTCATCTTTGAGATATTTCAAATTCACGCTGAAAGCTTGAGAGATCGGAAATGTGTGCCTTACATTCATAGATCAACGGACGCGCCAAGGTCCAGGAGTTCACGTCTGCCTCGGTCAGTTTCAACACGGGCGAAGTGCGAAAATTGACAAGGTTTTTCATGGAGTGGCTGAGGGACACCCAGAACGTCACCATCGAGGAGGTGATGAGTACCCCGTACAATCCGGACAGCGACTGAAGCAATATTTGGCCATTCCGCAGCTTACGGTCCGCTTTGCTCTTTGTCTCTGGTAGGGCCTCCACGAGCTTGCGTGGTTCGGAGTGCATGGGCCCACTGCACCAAGAAAACCTGTGCTGTTTATTCGGTTCGTTGCGCCTATTCGAAACATAAGTAATTCAATTCGTCAGTATTTTGAGTAGTTGTCAAGTATCAGTGGGCATACTCGTACCTGTCTTCCTCGTCTTCTTCACCTTGCGCAATATGTGGTGACCGAATTGGGCTGACTTCGTAGTAGAAAGTAGATGAGTGGGTCGACTGCTGTTGCAACCGTCGTAAACTCCGGCTCTGAACGCCGCAGGTCGGCAGCAGAAGTGGGCTGACGTGTCGGAGAAGGAGGAGGAGACCTGCTTCCAACGCATCTTAGTCCATAACTTTCAGTACGAACATGCATATGTCGTAGCCCAATATGGTATTCAGCCCAATCTGGGATTGGGCTAGCCCAACATGGGATCCCTTGTTGGACTAGCCCATCATGGGATCGCGCATCACGCGCGCGGTTGGCGCACATCGCGAGATCTCCCCCACTGATATGCAATGCGGCGCTTGGTGATGCATGGCGCCTCTGTCTGTTCATGGGCACTGTCGCAGCACTACAGTTGAGAAACTGCGGATTGTTTCGCAGTGGATTGTTGCTCAGCCGCTTCGACCAGTCTTTGTGCCTCTCAGACACGACTTTGCCTAGCATCACGCACTGTAGATGTGTCCGACAGGCTCGCGACAAAACCACTTGTCCCGTCGCAAATGACGAGTGACGACGCGTGGATTGTCTCCAAGTTCAATTCAGAAGCGAATACTAGCAAAGGAGGGTCGACCTGCTCCACTAGCAAGTACTTCTCGCCCAGCTGGGGGTCACTGTTGTCAGTGGTGTTGGCGCCAGTCAGTGTGCACTTCACGCGGCGGCAACGTCAACATTATCACTACGTCGCGCTGCATGTGGCATAAAGACACAGCTAGTGGTATAACGACTCAGTCGTGTGGTATAACGACTCAGTCGTGTGGTATAACGTCACAAATCTGTGGCATAACGACACTCGTGGTATAACGGCACTGTTTGTGGTATAACGGCACAAAGCGTGGTATAACGACTCACTTTTCGTGGTATAACGTCACATTACCGAGTATGCTAAACCGTCACAAATACCGTATGTGCTGAACCGCCGCAAATACCGTATATGATGAACCGTCGTATGAAACGGTGCACTGATTAGATTTGACTGCGTCCGTCCGATGAGTGCCAACAACTGGGTGCTGTGCAGGTTGGACGGGGACAGGCTGAACCCGGCAGGTGCCGACTTCTCCAGTGAGAAAGAGAATTCATGCAAACTGTTTTGAAGCTTGAATCGCATGTTCGAAACGGTGGCATGCTCTGTCGTTGTTTCGTGATGTTCCCGCGTCGCTAGTGCCAAACTTTAGTCATTGAGCGCTACTTCTTGCGCGGTGGAGCACTTGGCGGAGCTTTGTTCGTGGCAATCCGGGCCTCCTTTCTGACCTGCACCATCTATCATCTGCTCAAACCGAAGAAAAGCGTAGTTACTTGCTGTGTAGCTACCGTCCGCTGCTACCGTCCGTCCGCTGCTATGCAATACCCTCCTGCGAAGTGAGGGCTCATGAAGCGGAGCATGCAGGCGATGAACTCTCGCACTCTCTGCAGAAAGAACGCAACTCTTTGCAATGTCAGTCAGAATACAAGCTCAACTTTTTTCGCCGTGCCTCAGCGCGGCGAGGTGTATCATGGCTGGCGCGGCAGCGCCAGACCATAATATGTTCCATCCAGGCCGCGCGCGCCTTTTCCCATCGTCACGATAATTATTTCTCGGGCTGTACTGAACGGAATCGGTTGAAATTTGGTACACTAAAGGACTTTATCATAAACAGATTAAATTCCAAATTTGGTGAAAATCGGTTAAGTGTAGCGAAAGTTACAGGCGCAAAAAGGATCGCGGCGCGTTTCTTGTCCCACGGGCGGGGGGTGAATTCTTCTCCGTCTTCTTCTTCTTCTCCTCCTCCTTCACGTCACGCTCTAACGTCCATCAGCATCTCAAGTCGCCTTCTATTGTTTTCGCCACCCACGGTTGTGCGCGTACAGTGCAGCATCTAAGCGCCCCCCCCCCCCCCCGTTCAGGAGCCCCTGCATACGTGCCCCAAAATTGTCCTACTCGTTTTGTGCGTGCCTCAAGGTGTCCCCCCCCCGTTCAGGAGCTCCTGCATACGTGCCCCAAACTTGTCCTGCTCGTTTTGTGCGTGCCTCAAAGTGTTCCCCCGCTCGTTCAGGAGCTCCTACATACGTGCCCCAAAATTGTCCTAATAGTTTTGTGCGTGCCTCAAAGTGTTCCTCCGCTCGTTCAGGAGCCCCTGCATACGTCCCCGAAATTGTCCTACTCGTTTTGTACGAGTGTCTCTTATAAGCCCAACCACAATCAATAAGTCCAAGCTGCCAGTGACCTGTCAGTGACCTACCAGTGACCTCTTCGGGTTACTGTAACTCGCGTCATTCAAATTTTTGAGTTTCGACCGATGGAAGAACAAATGATCAGTGAGTCGAGAGCTATCTAAAAAGCTCGAGATCGTCTCTCTATGACGCAACTTGAGCGAGTTAGAGCGATTCTAGCGTTAAAATAACGAGAATGGCGTTTTCCGCAGTGCGTGTTTGCGTAATTGAAAAAACTTTTACAGCCGCATGAAAGAGCACGTCGAAAGCCTTCACCTGACGTGTCGATTGTTGCTCTACGACGTAAGACGAGCGAGCTAGAGCCGTTTTGCGTTTAGACCTTCGGGTTACTGTAGCGCGCGCAATTCAAACTTTTGAATGTCGATTTCTCGAGGCACATTACCAGTGGGTCGAGACCTATCCGTAGAACCCGAGATCGTCTCTCTACGACTTTCCAACGCCGAGATCTGAGAGCGTGACGGACGCACGGACGCACGCACGCACGCACGCCGAGCTCTCGTAGGGTGTCGCCCGCCTGAGGGCGGGCGAAAAAATTTGCCACGCCTGGGATGATCCACACGCAACGTGATTTCACAGCGAATTCTTAAGAGGTAAGATTGATTCGTTTCGCGCCAAATTTGACGGTGTTAATGTAGCCAATTTAAGACACATAAAAGCAAATTTAACGAGCAGGATTTTGCCAACCTCTCCCGCTGATCTGAGTGATATTCGGTTGCAATTTATTCGTTTGAAAGCAAGAGACTGCGTGGGCGAGAATGTTTTT
>JASAMZ010009168.1:0-47682 GCA_030248115.1 Linhomoeus sp. GSCO2_2 | reverse complement strand
AACTACCGGATTTTTCCGCTATCTAAGCCCATCCACTTATAAGCCCATGGGCTAATACGTTGTTCTGACTGCCACATATAAGCCCATGGGCTTATACGTGGTGTCCAATTTTGGGGGAAGCGTAGCCAGGATTTACCCAATTTTGCTACCCACTAAACAATAAAATAGCGAGAATGATCAACAAACGGCACTATAATTGCCAATTTGCAATATGATTTTACTGTTCGTCAACGTAGACAGCTTCAACAGTCAACGTCAGCTGCGGAATTCATGAAAATTTATTGTTGCCATACAACAGATATAGACTCACTCTGACAGTCGACTGCCACATATTAGCCCTGGGCTTATGCTGCGGCGCTAATTTTACTCTGATACAAGTGCCGGAACCACCTATAAGCCCATGGGTTTATAACAGAAGATGCGGTAATGGTTTAACTTTCTACTTTTGACGTGGAAGGCGTAATCCAGTATCAATTTTTACGCGAGATTGCAAAGCAACGTGAGATTCCTGTGTTGATATCAAAGCATACTGCGGACCTTGCGTCGCTGTCGCTGCAGCGATTGATTTGCACATTGTAAATATAGTAGCACAACCCTACACACTCGTTGCACTATTGTGTTCGCTGTCAGTTCCAGTCTAACTCATTGAGTTTGAAACGATTTCAACACCTCTGGCTGCTGTATGCACAAGATGCACCGACCTCAGATGCTACATGGGTAACCATAGAAAGTGAAACTAATTCCAGTGTCAGTTTCAGTTTTCAATTACCTATACTGAAACTAAAACTGACTTGATAGCCAAACATATCTAATCTGAAACTAAAACTGAAAGTCCACAAGCAGTTTCAGTATTGGAGTATGCTGAAACTGAAACCTAAATTTCTATGGCCACCGCCCCTGGTGCTACAGGTACAGTGCGGTAAATTTCAACACAGTGTTGCCCACCACTAACGTGTACAACGAGACGAAGTTTCTCATCAAAAGCCGTTTCACACAGAGTTTCAACAGGTTTCCCTAAGGCCCGCATCATTCACGACGCCTACAATAGTACAGCTACATAATAGATTCAAGCAGCAGACAATCTGTTTCAGCTAGAATACATGCCAAGAAACGCTGACCGATTCACCACTGAGAAGACAGATCACAGATGTAAGTGTCCAACTTTGATCGCTTATAACTTGCGCCTATGGTAACCGATCATGTTGAAAATTTGCACGATTATTACTTTCCATAGTACAATTTAGTTTACAAAATTTCACCTAGTTTACTTTACCACAGCCCAAGTTACGTCCCTGTGGATTTCAAAGTACTGTAGCTCTTGCACATGGCGATCGAAATTTCGACCTTCTGTAACTTTTGCGTGACTTGAGCAAACCAGGTGAAACTTACACCAAATGTGCTCTAATAGCATCCCTACCAACTACCGTATCGAAATTAGGCTCTGTTTGAAGTGGCGAAAATATTGAATAGAATATCATTTTGAACGCCTGCTGAACCACACCCTGTTAAATTGCACAAGCCCACATTTTCGCCACTTCAAACAGAGCTTAATTTCGATATGGTAGTCAGGTAGGGATGCAATTAGAGCATATCTGATGTAAGTTTGACCTGGTTTATTCAAGTCACGCAAAAGTTACAGAAGGTCCAAATTTCGATCGCTATCTTCAAGAGCTGCAGTACTTTGAAATCCACAGGGCCGTAACTCGGGCTGTGGTAACGTAAACTAGGCGAAATTTTGTGAACTTAATTGTACTATGGAGAGTAATAATCGTGCAAATTTTCAACATGATCGGTTACCAACCATTAGGCGCAAGTTATGAGCGATCAAAGTTGGACACTTTTTTCGCCGCGCCCCAGCGCGGCGAGTATATATACGGACGCTATTGTCCGTTCGTGTTTCTGTCTGTCTGTGTGTGTGTGTGTGTCTGTGTCACAAAACTAGACATGGCGGTTAGTGCCACCCAATGGAGTCGAATGCGCTCAGTACGTGTCGATGCCCGTTTCTGTTGCTAATTTCCCTATTTCGAGATATTCACAATTAAAATATGAAAATGTCAAAAATGACACTTCTATTTACAAGTCGTATCGGCAAAGTTTTTGCAGAAATAGAAAGGGCGTAAGACGCGATGAATTTGTGACATAGTTTCGGATTTTGGAATTTACCAAATTAGGGATATTTTCAAGGTTTTTGTCAAAATTCCCAAATTTTGAACAATTCAAACAGCTTATATTTCAAAACTTCTTTGCATCGATGTATCGAGCATAGTCTGCCAAGTATTTAGCAAATAGTTTCAGCAATTATAATTAACGAAATTTAGGATATTTTTAAGGATTTTGTTAAAATCCCCAAATTTCGACAATTTCAAACAGCTTATATTTCAAAATTTCTTTTCGCGGATGTGTCGAGCATAGTCAGCCAAGTATTTATCAAATAGTTTCAGATTTTATAATTAACAAAATTATGGATATTTTCAAGGTTTTTGTAAAAATATCCCAAATTTTGACAAATGCAAACAGCTTAAATTTCAAAATGTCTTTGCACGGATGCGTCGAGCATAGTCTGCCAAGTATTTAGCAAATAGTTTCAGCGAATATAATTAACGAAATTTAGGATATTTTTAAGGGTCTTTTTTAAATTCACAAATTTCGACAATTTCAAACAGCTTATATTTCAAATTTTCTTGTCACGGATGGGTCGAGCATAGTCTGCCAAGTATTTATCAAATAGTTTCAGATTTTATAATTAACGAAATTAGGGGTATTTTTAAAAATATTGTCAAAAATCCCAAATTTCGACAATTTCAGACAGCTGAAATTTTATAATTTCTTTACATGGTTGTGTCGGGCATAGGCTGTCAAGTATTTAGCAACTCGTTCTAAGTTTTTTAATATGCGAATTTTGGGATATTTTCAAGGATTTTGTTAAAATCCCCAAATTTCGATAATTTCAAACAGCTTAAATTTTAAAATTTCGTTGCACAGATGTGTCGAGCATTGCCTGCCAAGTATTTACCAAATAGTTCTAGACTTTATAATTAAAGAATTTAGGTATATTTTCAACGTTTTTGTCAGAATTTCTGAATTTCGACAATTCCAAGCAGCTGAGATTTCAACATATCTTTGTGTGGATGCATCGAGCACTAATCCCAAAAGAATATGGCGTCGTCCCATTTATACCCTTTTCAATAGGGCGTCGTCCCATTTATACCCTTTTCAATAGGGCGTCGTCTCATTTAGACACTTTTATTGCACTGTGTACCTGCGGCGAATTTTTCTGATCCATTTATGGATCAGTTGCCACAATTATAAGCGCAAAGTATGCCTGCGGCGAATCTTCTGATCCATATGTGGATCAGGTACCACGAACAAATCCAAGATCAATTGCGGCTATACCCCACCAGATTGTCGGCTAAATGTCTAGCGGCACTTCACTATCCAGTGCACATTATCGCGCACACGCTCTCAAGTTTGCACTGACGCCAACGTGGTGCCACAGTTTTTAGACAAAGCTTGTTTTGGACCAACCGGCATGTACGCTACACAGCGAACAGCAACTTATCAGCCAACAAACTGGGTTAGCGAGACGTCGACTTGGAGTGCACTCCACCTCAATTTGGGCTGTTTCGGGCGCCGATTCTGTGGTTGTTGTTGTTGTGGATGTTTGGTTTGGGTGCGACGACTTTCTTCGTCTCTTGGGCGCCAGTGGTGCAGCGGTAGAAGCGGAGGAAGTGGCGTCTGGCCTCGCTCGACATCAGCATCACCGTGTAAGGATTCATCCAGCCGAACACGTCGCTCACTATGCGCCTGGAGGTCAGTTGTCCGTGTTCTATATGATCATCTTTTCCGCGTGGATGTTGCGCTTTCTGATTGGCTCCCGTGAAGGTCTGTAAGCCTAGGCCTACGCCTAAGCCTAAGCTTAAGCCTAAGCCTAAGACTAAGCCTAAGCCTAAGCCCAAGCCCAAGCCCAAGCCTAAGCCTAAGCCAAAGCCAAAGCCTAAGCCTAAGCCTACGCCTAAGCCTAAGCCATCGGCGTCAGTTGCGTGCCTTTTGTATTTAGCACCATTTGTGTGTGCTTTGTAATTGTGCGCCATTTATGCGGTGTGTTCAAGTGCTCGCCTCACACTTGCTCACCAGTAGTAGAGTCGCTGCTTTAACCCGCCCAGCACATCGAAGAGAATGGCGCCAAAGTAGAGCCCGTACAGGAATTGGACTAGAAATGTGGCAAATCCGCAAAAGACAAGGTTGACTTCGCTGCGACTAATGACCGCCGGGCCGCCCTCGCTCGCCCCAGCGTTTTCCTTCTGATTCTTTCTTAAACGTTCGAAAGCCAGTATGTACAGCAATGACGAACCCACAGCTAGGCTCATCCTTGTGAAGGCGGTTAGTTGCCGAAGAATCGTCTACAATCTTGTAGCTAATGCCGTTCGTCGTCGTCGTCGTCGTCGTCGTCGCCGTCGTCGTCGTCGTCGTCGTCGTCGTCGCCGTCGTCGTCGTCGTCGTCGTCGTCGTCGTCGTCGTCGTCGCCGTCGTCGTCGTCGTCGTCGTCGTCGTCGTCGTCGTCGTCGTCGTCGTCGTCGTCGTCGTCGTCGTCGAAGCCGCCTCAACCGAGTGAGGCTTGTGAAGAACGGCACTCAGAAAATTCGTTTCATTGTTGTGCTTGTAATGCATCGTTCCAGCCGCCACGATACTCGCGGGGACGCAAGAATACAAACAAATCGTCGTGATGTAGTACGCGATACGTCTCCCGGAAAACAGCTGAATTGAACAACACAGCTCGACATTCTTCAAGGTGCTGAAACTCCTACCATTGCTCATACCTGATTCATGTTTGTGGGTAAGGCAACCGAGCAGTAGCGGTTGAAGGCGATTAGGGTGACCATCATATGCTGGTAGTTGCCTAGGAAGTGGCCGCTGCCTCTCAAGAGTCTGGGCAGCCAATCGCCTTCGGCGCTAAGGAAATAGGCGCTCAAGTAGCCCCATTGGGGCGGCTTGTATGTTGTGTAGTCTTTGACCAGCTTGAAGCAGTCTACGCAGCCCAGACAAAGGAATAACGTAAAGAAGCTGGATTTGAAAGGACTCTTGTGCCTTTTGGCCACGATTAGAACAAGAAAACTGATGTAAAAGAGGGCGGACGGAACGACTAGAATCAGTAGGATCAAGTCGGTATAGCCGAAGATTGCGGACGCCATTGATTAACCGTTTCAGACTCCGGCGAAAGTGAACTGATGAGTCCAGAATTAGCGCCTATGTACTGTACGTTTGGACAGTTGGTAGGTAGGTATGTGAGTGGGAGGACGGTCACGCCACCTTTCGTTTCTTGGCTGCTATTTTGGCAGTCACACTGGTAGTTGTAGCGCCGCTATAGTCTGTTCAATTGTCGTGTGACATTTCCGGCTGACGTATCTACTTTCCACCGATAGACATACCTACCTACTTAGTAACACTTTCGTCTGTCTTCTAGTTACGGTGCGACCTACGGTATACGCGCGTCTAAGAGTAACTAATGAGGTATGTAGCTTGACTTTGAATTCCTGAGGCTCACTGGTGTTACAGCCAAGACAGTGTGTAGTGCAGCGTCAGAGCAAGGCGATGGTAAGTAGGGGCAAATAGTAACCAGACTGGCAACAAGAAGCGCTTTGAGCAGAGCGTCGTTCGAGCCATGGCTGTATCATATCAGTTGACACAGGGAGGACAAGAAAGTTCATAGTCATACATGTGTATAGTAACGAAATAGCAGTACGAACGCTCACAAAACTTTCCGGAGAGTAGTTTAGCAACTAACGGTCATGCAGACTGACTGCTCGGCACGTGTTGACTGGTACTTAGTCGAATTGAAACCTTTCCCCTGCAGCACGCATTGTAGTCAAGTTGCAGTCCAAATGTGAAGAAGACCGCCAAAACGCGAGCCGCCTCGTTGTGGCGTCACAACTGTACTGATCACTGTGCTGTCTACATATATGTAGGTATGTACTGTAGTTACTAACTGTGTACTGTGTAGTCACGCAAGTCACGCAGAAACAACTGCACGTCATTTGGCTCGCGGCCATCCACTCGTATCATCCTCTTGTGCGATGCAAGCATATTATGTACCTCGACACTTCAGACGTTGAAGTTGAGCTAAGCGACATAATCTAACCGCAAATGTGATCGTAGGTTCTCCGTTCGTAGCCAATGTTCAGTTGCACCAGCACTTAACGCGGCGGGGGGGGGGGGGGGGGAGGGAGTCATGCGAGTGCTTCAGTCATTAAAGATACAGTCAGAAAACCTTTCGAAAACCGGTCGGACGAGCATAAATCATCTACCTATGTAATATGCGGCAGCACCATCTTAGCTCTGTCTACAGCCCCCCACCCCCCCTCCCCCTCTGTCTCGACTGCTCTCCTTCAGGACGCTCCCCGTATTCGTGAAAGGCAAACTGAGGGACACGCAAAGTCAACACTAAGCCTAAGCCAAGCCAAGCTTGCGCATAGGTCAAAGGGCTAAGCCTAAGCCTAAGCCAACACCAGAATTCGGAACCATTTTGTAAGTTGCCCTGTATGCATTTTGAAAATGCGGGGAGCATCCTCCCGATACCGCGTCCAGCCTGTGTGCTACCTGCTGCTCTTTCTCAATTCGGCCATCAACCCTCCCTTATACGCCTGCCTTTCGAGCCGTTTTCGACGAGCGGGGGCTGTTGGGTGTCAAACGAGGCGGGGTATGGAGCGGCGGCTGCAGTTCCAACAACAGCAGCAATCACCACAACCATACAGTCGGCGCAATCTCCACGTACACTACTCCATCCACACACACACACACACACACAGCTTGTGGACTATTGAGAGAGACGCCTGCAGTGAAACCGCTCGAATGAGAAACCGAACCGATCTCAGAGAGGAGAGCTGCTCTGAACATCGAAGCCAATCTTGCATTGCCGCTAGACTAGACTACTCACGAAATTGCTTTACACTTTTGTTGGAGATTGACATATCCCAGTTTTGTGTAGATTGACATATCCCAAAGAAATGTAGAATGCCAAAGCGTAGAATGTATCCCAAGACGTAGGTTGTGACTCGATAATGTTGCAAAGGGATGTTTCTATCAAAGCCTTTATAGCGCGCCAAGTTGCTGCATTGTGTTCAGTAGATGTAGTACAATGTAAATGTAGACCGACACATAAGGAACAGCTCTCGCTACATACTTGCTGACGTTGCTGAGTGCTGCTGCTGCGTGTGAATCTTTCATTCGGAACCCTTACGTTCGGCTGGCAGCGATGTTCGACGCTACCGTAACTTTGCTCCGATTTGTTTCAGTGAGTTTCCTTGGTCTTTTTTTCAATCGTCGCACTCGACAGCTGCCGCTGAAGTCTAATCATCGTTAGTCGATATGTTACCGATTCATCCCAACAATAATATTAATGATAATCTAGCAATCAACTCCGTCTTACGGAACATTTTGTGCGCGTTTTGTTCAGACCATGAGGCGTTTTCCAACTTTGCAGTTCGTCCCAGGACATAAGGATTTAGACTAGAGAAATTCTGCTGATATGTTTCAACGAGAGCTGAATGGGCGGGAAGCGTCCTAAATCGACACTGGGTTGACCACTGTCTCAGTTGACAGACCGAACGGCATCCTATCTAAGAAAGAGAGAGAAACGGTACCTATGAGTGCAGTGCATTCACCTCGCATGCGCTGGCGAATGGTGTAATCGGTGGCCAGGGCAATGGCGCAGCGACGACGCGAGCGCTGCTAATCCATACAATGGATGACTGCAGAAAGGTATATGGTTAGAGCGTGTAGCATTTGGCGCTAGGGCTAGGCAACCACTGTTTGCTACCGCGAATCGCAGCATTTGCTACACCTGAGGGGCTATATCTGAATGAGTGCCCCCAAGTTCTGAATGAGTGCCCCCAAGTTCTGAATGAGTGCCCCCCAGTTCTGAATGAGTGCCCCCAAAATTCTTAATGAGTGCCCCCAATGTTCTGAACACGACAATCGTCTAATCACGTCGTGGATGGATCGGCAGAGCCAAGACTCTGGTCTGTCGATCGTTATAGCACGAAAGTTCTCTATACCTCCAAGCAAGGGTTTCCTTTGAAATCAGGCTATGCTTAGGCTCGCTCAGCGCCCACAGTCCACAAGAGTCAGTCGACGTCGCGCCTGGCGGGTCGAAGCTTAGGCTTAGCGCGACCGGTGACGACTTCAGGGCGCGCGGAGCGCACCCTGAAATTGGTGGTCGCGCTAAGCCTCAGCTGAGACCCGCCAGGCGCGACGTCGACCGAGTTTTAGTGCAAACTGTAAGTGTGGGTACACATGCCTCCATCTACTTCGCCCCCTGCTTAGGCCGGCTGTGCCAGGCGATTCACACCTGGGGGCACTCATTCAGAATTTGGGGACACTCATTCAGAGTTTGGGGGCCCTCATTCAGAATTTGGGGGCACTCATTCAGACCCAACCGACCTGAGGAATATTGTTTAATACTCTTACTTTTACCTGCTTCGTAGTACACCTGAAACATATTCCTCTTTCTGCCATTAGGCATTTTGTGCATGAAATATGGTATCTGTCTGAAGCGTGAGTGCCTCTGACGACTGCCACTTGCTACTTGCACTTGCTACATGCATTCGACATGTTCCTAATTGTCACTGTGCGTTCGACTTTGGACCTGCAGAACCGAAGAGCTGAGCACCACGCTTCACTGTCTAACCCACAGCGCGATTGATATTTCTACATAGGTACTCCACGTAAGCGCGAAACATCCACGGCGGGACACAATCCTATGCATGCACTGCGAATAAATAACATAATACGGCAATAATAATAATGGTAGTATCGCTTAAAAATGTAACACTTTCTGTACGACGAATGCTTCATCGAACGACTTTCAAAGATGCCAAGCCATTTGTCAAGAATCGTCTCCTCTGTTAGACACTAGACAGGTCTGGGAGTAGCTTTCTAAGTTCCAACCAACAGCACAACGCGTGTCTACAGAATAACCACTGTACGCGAACATTAACGGCAGACCAATAGAAGTCAGTCTCCCTCAGACGGGCGTCGGTTCTTCCTCCACCCCTTCTACCGGAAGCGATACGACGTCGGCGCCGCAGCTATACTTAAGCGCTATTTTAGAGCATTTTTGTAATAGAATAGGCTGATATCGGCAAAATTTTTGCCTGCGGCGCTGTTTTAAGGCAATTTTGCAACAGGAAACGCTAAAATGGGCAAAAAAATTCGCCTGCTTTTTGATGCAGTTTTGCAGCTTTAAACGTGAATATGTCGAAAAGGTTTGCCTGCGGCGTAAATTTTTGGATGTGCTTTTATGATACCTTGGTCCCCCCCCCCCCTGTGACCTCAAAAATTCGGCCCCCCTCCCCCCCCCCCCCCTATTCCAAAATCCTGGCGCCGCCACTGTGTTTAAGGAAAAACATGTTAAGCATGTTTTGGTAGGTTCATGAATTCGGCCCCAGATCAGTTACTTGTTGTTTCGCCCGCTACTTACCTCTTCCGCCTTGACCGCTGCTAACCTTGAATAGCCGAAGAGCTCAGCAGAAAGCCTCACTGTCTAACCTACAGCGCGATTGATGTGTCTACATAGGCACTCCACGTAAGCGCGAACCATCCACGGCGGGACACAATCCTGCCTATGTATGTACTGCGAACAAATACATCGCATAATACGGCAATAGTAAGGTAGCGTGGCATAATATGTAGCACTTTCCCACAGAAGGACGAATGCTTCATCGAACGACCTTCAAAGATGCCAAGCTATTTGTCAAGAATCGTTGCTCTGTTGTGTCTGCCTAAGTTCCAACCTACAGCACAACGCCTGTCTACAGAATAAAAGCGTTGTACGCGAAGCGAACACTAACAACAGGCCAATAGACGTCTCCATCGGCTCAGACGGGCGTCGGTTCTTCCTCCACCCCTTCCACCGGAAGCGAGACGACGTCGGCATCGCCGCGGCTACCGTTCTCGGCGTCTTCGCTCTAAAGGAACATCAAACTCAGTGGTTAGAGCTTGGCACGGTAAGCCAGTAGGTCGCGGGTTCGATTCCCGCCAATAGCCAATCGTTTTGCGCTCGCAAATCGGCTCTCTTCTTCTAAACTGAGCCCGTAAGTCTATCAAGCATAGAAGACTACACACACCCAAACTTTGGCCAATTAATATAACCGAATAAACTCTGTCTCATCAGCACGATAGGTGTACGCCTTTGGCAGTCGCCGAAAGGAAAGCGTTTTGGTAACAGGCTGTCAGGCGAAAACGCATTCGAATTCTGCAGTCTTTAGCTTGAGGAAGGGGCGGTGCTCAAAAAATATCTTACGTTGAACAAAATAATATTAAAACCAGAAAATCCACATTAAATCAAATTGGTTTCTTTTTGGTGGATTTCTACTGACCCGTGACAGGTCGCGCAGCGTGGTCTTGGCGACTCGTTTGTCGCGCAGATTGAGCCAATGGCGGAAGATGAAGTGGCACATCACAAGGCGCACTGCGACGACTCCAGCGCAGAACCAGACGAACCTGCATATAGGAAAATAGTTCAGAAAATGGCAGCGATTTATTCTGACCAATACAATCAATCGATTCTGACCAATACAGCCAATCGATTCTGACCAATACAATCAATCTGACCAAATAATCAATCGATTCTGACCAATACAATCAATCGATTCTGACCAATACAATCAATCGATTCTGACCAATACAATCAATCGATTCTGACCAATGCCAATCGATTCTGACCAATACAATCAATCAATTCTGACCAATGCCAATCGATTCTGACCAATACAATCAATCGATTCTGACCAATGCCAATCGATTCTGACCAATACAATCAATCGATTCTGACCAACACAATCAATCGATTCTGACCAATACAATCAATCTGACCAAATAATCAATCGATTCTGACCAATACAATCAATCGATTCTGACCAATGCCAATCGATTCTGACCAATACAATCAATCGATTCTGACCAATGCCAATCGATTCTGACCAATACAATCAATCGATTCCGACCAACACAATCAATCGATTCTGACCAGTACAATCAACCGATTCTGACCAATACAATCAATCGATTCTGACCAATACACTCAATCGATTCTGATCAATTTTCATGCGGTTGTAGCAATTTGCGCATACGGTTGCCCTATGGAATGTCAGATCGGTGCATCTGATTTGTTGATCTAAGATTTCCGAAACTTGTATTGTTGGCCGTTGTCGGTTTAAATCTGTCACTTGACTATTACTGTGCCTTTAGTGCGTGCAACACTTCCACACTGCAGTGTACGGCGTGTGAGTGTGCGTCTGTGTCCTGTAGACTCCAACTGCGCAGGCCTGAGCTGAGCAATTACTTCGCTACGCAATGAAACATATGTTCGGGCTTAGGCGACAGCACATTCGTTGCAAACTCAGGTCAGCACCCAGTATATGTTAACTGAAGCTGGCAGCCTCTTTGACTCTATTTTCAACGCTAACGATTGTGTGGCATGGCAACAGCGGCCCGCCCTCCCCTCCCCCTCACCCCCAGCATCCTCCAAAATTATTGGGATTCAAACTTTGTGATTGCGCAATATAAATCAACTCACTCAGCAGGGACGGCGAACTTGAAGGCTCCCAGGATGACTCCCAGAAAGAAGATAACGCCGACGACGGAGAGGGGCGTCAGCAGCAGCCAGTAGGGAATCAGCAGGTGGCGACAGCGATAGCCCACCAAGACGCCAGCCAGCAACAGCAGGGAGATCAGCAGGCCTCCAGAGAACGCTGCAAGCGTACACGACAGGTGGTGATGATTGGTGATTGATTGGGTATGCCGAGTATAATCAATGCACTGCACATGTTTCAGTAAACCGCCATTGGTCGATTGTTTCGCGGCTAAAATATTGGACTGCTCTTGATTCTCTCGATCGCGCAAGGATCTCGATTATGAGAAGCATGATACAGAAGTACAGTGCAGTACAGAAGATGGAAACCTGCTACTACATGTACGTAATATTACCGCAAATGGGCTCTTCCCCCCCCCCCCCCCTTCCTTTCTGCCTTTCCTACGGCATCGTCTCAATGGTCGAGGTGCGTAGGGAGCTTTATTGGGGTAATTACGGTGTGTCGCTGCTGACAGCTTCGATTCGATGGGAGGTCCGAAAGAGTTTCAGCATTGCCAGAAGCGAAAACCAATATTGCCAGGGCAATATTGGGTTTCGCTTCTGGCACTGGCAATGCCATTCAGTACTCGAGTCTCGACCGCTGACCCCATTTGTATGTTGTGCCCACTACCCACCGACTGTCCCGAAGTTGAGGACGAATCCGTGGCCGCAGAGGAGGAAGATTAGCGTCAGCAGATGGAAGAGAGTCTCCACAACCGCCACCACTCTGGCGGCCGTCTTGATGCGGGCTCTGCGGCCGCCGTTGCCACTGCGCTCTCGCTTCCACTGCTCCCACTGGTCGCGCCAGCCCTCCTGAATCTTCTGCCAACCCATGGCCGCGTTCAGCATTTTCGAGCTTTGGGTTTCGTTTCGATCGGATTGTTTTTGTACGCTATCTCAACAACAGAAGGCGACGGCTGAAGAGAAGGGAATGGAGTGTACTGGGAAAACCTGGCGACGGAAGAGGAATGCCCGAGTTGGGGGGGGGGGGGGGGGGGGGGGCTTTCGTCTCCCCCCCCCCCCCCCCCCGTTGTGTCCACTCGAGCAGTGCATTGAGGCGCCAAACTGGGGGATAATCTCGCTTTGGGCAACGGCCGACATTCCCCGTATGCGCGCCTGGCCGCCGCAAGAATGAATGGTATAGAGCCCAGCCCACGACGATACCACGAACGCAAGTGGACCGGGAAACCTGCCCTATGCCCTCCGCAATCGCTCCCTGGGGGGGGGGGGGGGGGGGGGGGTAGTGTATCCTCTCAAAGACAGCAGACCGACAGTCCCAGCAAAGGGGAGATAAGGCGGTCCAGAGAGTGATTTACGACCGAGCGGACTCGAGTGGATTGAGTGCCGCAAGGGTGGGAAGGAGTGGACGACAGAACGGCGCCTCGACTCGAGAGGCCCTTTCTCTTGTTCCATTGCTATGGGACACTCGAGCGCCTAGAAACAACAAGTGCGCCCCCCCCCCCCCCCCCCCCCCCCCCCCCCGTCGGCGGGCATAGGACCCGCCCGGCCAACGGCGATTCGTGTGATTGCCCTAAAATTCGAACTTCCAAAAGTCTAAGCGTCTAAGCAAATGGCCCAAGGGAAACATACAGGAAACAGAATTCTTACGCAATGCGACAAACCCCTTCCAAAGTTTAGTCTACGTCGTAAGTTAGTTGTGGGAGAAGACGGGATTAACAGCACCACTAAATGTGCAGAATGCCATTAACCTGTGACGAAACATCACCCCTAATCCCTCCCGTTTGGTATGAAGGAAACAGACAGAGGAAGTTAGTAATCTGCTCTGTTTGCAGAACTACCAGATAGACATCCGTTCTGATCGTTTCACTCGTCGAAAGGCAAGCTACCTAATGCACAACAATGCTTTGCAGACAGTGCCGACAGAGAAACAATTACCTAATACTCCAAAGTCGAAACGTGACTGTTGGACTCGGAGTCGAGTCGGCAATTGTCACGTTGCATTTCGATCGTTTCGCCGACTCAACAAAAGGAAGCTCGCCTCGGGAATCCAAAATGTTCTATCCAAGGGTGTCTTTCTGGCACGCTGTTGTAGGGAATGAATGATTACATTCATTCCCCAGGTGTTTCGCATACCGCTGTCGGCTATATCTGTCTCCTGTGCGCCCACCAGAATATCTACCATGACCACCGTAAACTCCAAAGCCCATCTATAAAGCTTCTACAATAGTAAAGAAGACCAACCGGCCGCGGCGACCACGCGCTGCCTACACTGTCGAGGCAAGTCCCAGACGGTTTTACCAACCATTGGTGCAGGCCACCCGGAGGCCGGGGGGGGGGGGGGGGGGGGGTTCTTCTCAAGGAAATTTTTCGAGAGGGGGGGGGGGGGGTCCCGGTACCCGGAAAATAAATTTAGAATGGCCAAAAATGTGCCTAAAACGCCTTATCTTGGTCAAAGGCATGCTAATTTGTGCATAAATAGACGAGATATAGCGCCGCAGGCGAAAGTTTGGACAAAATAGACCAAAAACTACCAAAAATACAAGAAATTTTCCGAAATTTCCGGATTTTTTTCCGATTTTCGGGGGGTCTCCGGAAACATTTCCTGGGGGCCAAGGCCACGGGGGGGGGGGGGGGGGGGTGCTCCCCCCCCCCCCCCCCCCCCGCCTGTACCTATGCCAACAACAAGCGCAACGCAACCTACTCTAGCCGACGCTGCAAGGCGTGACTGTACCTGCCAAACTAAGAGCAGAAGCGACTGTCACGAGGTGATCACACAGAAATCATCAGCGCATTTGTTGCTCCGTCAGTGTGTACTATGCCAATCAGAACCCGGTTAAAAGTTTCGAATCAGCACCTTCTAGACTAGCTTCGGTTTCTGTTTCAATCAGTGCAAGTGAAATGGAAACTGAATCGAAACTGGCAGATGCCAAAACTGTACTGCCGCAAGGGGTGAGCGGACTCGAGTGGGTAGCGCAAGGGAGGGAAGGAGTAACGATTCGAGAGGCCCTTTCTCTTGCCACATTCCTAGGGGCACTCGACTCGAGCGAAATTCTGTGTAGCAACACCGTATTTGTGACAAAGCGTCACAGCTCCCTCCCACCCTCGGTGTACTGTTAACGACAGTCTTGTCTACTCTGCAAAGCATCGAGTCTGGCTTACCGTTCTGATCGTTTCACACGCTCGCCGAAAGGCAAGTCACCTACTGCTCAACAATGCGTTGTAGTGTTTCTGGTAGGCACTCGTTTCGTTTTCGAGAGTCACCAAAGTCAATGGCGCGGCTCAGTTTCGGATTTCGATCGTTTCGCCGACTCAACAAGAGAAAGTCCGCCTCGCAAAGATGTGGCCAACCGTACCGCTTTGGGCTCAAGGATGACTTTCGGGCACTCACACGAGTCGAGTTGTAGACGGTAAATAGGTCTCATTCCCCACGCAACCCTGCGAATACAAGCGCCACTCCACTTTTACGACTATACTCGACTCGACTACACTAGACACTGCTCGACGTTACCGCTGCCAAAGCATGTGTCACTGTGATCGCACAACAAGCTGTTTTAATAAAGTGGAGTTGTTTAACTAATACAGAGTGGTTTGTGAGTGTTCCAAAGTGGAAGAGCAAAAGAGTGGATACTGCTGTAAAGTATTTCGAAGCCTTTTCGATATGATGCGCGCCCGCCCGGAGTCCACTATTCATGCGCTACTTCCGACCCACTCCTTTCTGATTGGTTGTTGCAGGCAACATTGGGATCGCCCGGGATTAATTCTGAGCAAGACGCGCATTTCCGAGCCGTTGTTGCAGGGCAAAATTTGGGATTGCCCGGGATTTTTTTTTAATGAAAAATCGCCAAGAACAAGCTGTTTTAAAAAAGTTGAGTTGTTTTATTAATACAGAGTGGTTTGTGAGTGTTTTAAAGTGAAAGAGTAAAAGAGTGGATACTTTTGTAAAGTATTTCGAAGCCTTTCCGATATTACGCGCGGCCGCCCGGAGTCCACTATTCATGCGCTACTTTTGACACGCTCCTTTCTGAGGGGTTCTTGCAGGGCAACATTGGGATCGCCCGGGATTAATTTTTTGAGCAAGACACACGCATTTCTGAGCGGTTGTTGCAAGGCAACATTGGGATCGCCCGGGATTATTTTTTTGAGCAGACGAAGTTGTTCGTAAGACAAGGGTTTAAAAAAACAAAAGTGTTTCTTTAGGAATGACCGTTCAACAACTTCCTCAACGTAAGTTTTCAAACGGTCGAACGAATGCCGCTCTACAACGTAAGACGAGCGAGTCAGGGCCAACTTGCTGTTTGAACCTTTGAGTTACTGTAGCTCGCCAAATTCAAACTTTTGAATCTCGACTTCTATTAACGGAATGATCAGTGCGACGAAACCTATCCAGCAACTCAAGATCGTCTTTCTACGACGCACGCTGAGCGAGTTAGAGCGATTTCTATGCTAAAAAACGCGAGAATGTCGCTTTTCGTGGTGCGTGTTTGAGTAATTAACAAATTTTTTACGCCAAGTGAAGTGCACGTCGACACCTTTTAGTTGACCTATCGCACGCCGCTCTGCGACGTAAGACGAGCGTATTAGAGCCGTTTTGCGTTTTGGACCTTCGGGTTACTGTAGCGCGCGCAATTCAAACTTTTGAATTTCGACTTCTCTTAACGGAACTATCAGTGTGCCGAAACCTATTCAACGAACTCAAGATCGTCTCTCTATGACGGAAGACGAGCGAGTTAGATGAGTTTCGCGTTTTAAACCTTTGGGTTACTGTAGCTCCCGAAATTTAAATTTTGAGTTTCGACCAATAGAAGAACAAATGATCAGTGAGTCGAGAGCTATCCAACTAACCCAAGATCGTCTCCCTACGACGCACGCTGAGCGAGTTAGAGCGATTTCGGCGTTAAAAACGCGAGAATGTCGCTTTTCGTGTTGCGTGTTTGCGTAATTAAGAAAACTTTTAATGCCAAACGAAAGCGCACGTCGAGACCTTTTAGTTGGCCTATCGCGCGCCGCTCTACGACGTAAGACGAGCGAGTTAGAGCCGTTTTCAGTTTGAACCTTCGGGTTACTGTAGCGCGCGCAATTCAAACGTTTGAATTTCAAACTGTCTTGCGACATTACCAGTAAGTCGAGACCTATCCATAAAGTCCAAGATCTCCTTCCTACGACTTTCCAACGCCGAGATCTAAGAGCGTGACGGACGGACGCACGCACGCACGGACGATAAGCTCTCGTAGGGGTTCGCCCGGCTGAGGCCGGGCGAAAAAAGTGGTGCACCCTCCTTGTAGTACGTGTGTAGGTACATCAGGCAAGTCAAAAGCCTCGCATCGAATGGCGATCACTTGAGAAGCGAGTCTAAAAATTCGCCCAAATCGCCGCGATTCGACTTCTCCCGCTTCCGTCTCGCTTTCACGGACTTTTCTCCACTTTCCAGCAAGGTCAGTAGCTGCCTCAGAATGCTGGCAGTCTTTGCCTCTGGCGTCTCAACAGGTTTTGGCTGAAGCTTCGACTTGTGATTGTTGGTCGGTTTGTTTTTTATCGATTGCTCCACTGGGAAGGGCAGGCGTCTCTCCAGGCCGCAGGCAACGCAACTGACGACAAGCGACGTCTGGCGCTTGCGCTGGAAACTGCAAAGTGAGAATCGTATACACTTAGTTGGAACTATTAGGGCTGACAGAGGCGTGAAGCAGTCGCGCAACCAGGAGGGAGGGGGGGGGGGGGCAAACGGGGCAAATGTCCCCCCCCCCCCAAAGTTTCGCCTGTGACACTACAAAAAATGCAAAATTTTGGCCTGCGGCGCTATAAACAGTGAAATTTTCGCCTGCAGCGCTATAAACAGTGAAACTTTTCGCCAGCGGCGCTATAAAAAGTGTAAAATTTTCGCCTGCGGCGCCGCAAATAGTGAAATTTTCGCCTGCGGCGCTATAAACAGTGAAAGTTTTCGTCAGCGGCGCTGTAAAAATAAATATTTTTGTCTGCGGCGCGGCAAATGTTGGCAAAATTACACCTGCGCGCTCATTTGGCACCCGTTAGCGCAGAATAGACGGTTAAAAATTTTGCCCTCAACAAATTTTTTTGCCCATTGTATAGCAAGGTAACTCAACCACTGTTGAGTAATTCATGCAGCGTTTCCTGTCACCACAGTAGTACTACGGCTCTGTCAGTCAAAGGCAATGTAGTAGTGGCAGTACCAGTACAATGTGCATAGCAAAGGCCACACAAGCCGCGCTCTATTACGCAAATATCGACTGCACGCTCGCAGAAATGGAATTTACCGAAATTTTCTAAACGAAGTACCAACCGGCCAAGGTGGATGGGGGAGGGGGGGGGGTCTACGGCCCCTGGAGTGGGGCCAAGCAACCTAAAAATTCTTCCAAAAAAGTACTAAGTAACGAGAAACTTTTGCATAAATAGGCCACAAAGTGCCCAAACTCGCGTTATACTGGCCGAAAACGTCCAAAATGACGCCGCGGCGGGCGAAAAGTTCGCTATTTTTAAGCGCCGCAGGCGAAAATAATCCTAAGGGGGGGGGGGGGGGTCTTTTGGGAAGTAGGGGAGGGGGGGGGGGGGGGGGGGGGACCCCCCCCCCAATGCCAAGTACCTGTTCAGTAGGCTCGTCTCGAATCTCGACAAGGAAGCCTCGCCTCTTCGCTGCCGTCTCCTCTGGATCTTGCGCAGTCTCCTGCCTGCGGTCAAACACGCGTTGCACTATGGGTATACGGTACAAAAACATGTCTGGGCTCATAACACGGGCATGGCAGCATCGTTAGACTTGTCAGACTCGGGCTTTGGCTTGGGCTTAGGCTTGGACTTAGGCTTGGGCTTGGGCTAAAGCTTAGACCCAGGCATAGAGAGATGGGGTAGATCAGATCCCTGCGTCTTGGAATAAGCCTTAGCCGAAACAAAAACCTTAGCCCAAGCCAAAGCCAGAGCCCAAGCCTAAGGCTAGGCCTGAGCCTAGCCAATCTGTAAATTCTGGCATGCCCTGGGCATGCCCGTGTTATGAGCCCAGACATGTTTTTATATCCCATACCAAATTACGATGGCTGAATTGACGTTGCGGCGTTCTCAGCTGTAGGGACCCCTATACTCCAGGAGTGCGCTGTCATCATAGGTGCAGGCCGGGGGGGGGCACCCCCCCTCCCCCGGCCTCTGGTGAACTTTTCACTGATACTCTCCCCTGGCATTCGAAAATCGGAAAATCTGGAAATTTCAGAAATTTCCTTGTATTTTTTATGGTTTCGTGTCTTTCTTTGTCCAAATTTTTGCCTGCGGCGCTATATTTAGTCTCTTTATGAACAAATTAGCGTGTTTTTAACCAAATTAAGGCGATTCCCGGGACCACCCCCCCCCCCTCAAAAAATTTCCTTAACTAGACCCCCCCTGGCCTCCGGGTGGCCTGCACTGCATCTATGGCTGTCATGGGGTACGTGACAAAAGTAAGCCAATAATTACAGTTTGTCTCACCCGGTTTTGTCCCTCTAATTTTCGCGCCGCCAATCGTGGCGGGACCATTCCAAGGCAGGCGACACCTTTGGCACAGCTGCCTCCCGGCCTTGGCACTGACCGGCTCGAGGGAGATCTCAGCCTACAATAGCGTTACAGGTGAACACTGAATAGCGCACTTTACAAAAGTGCTATTATTAATATGATCAGAAGTATGGGGTGGCAGTGAAATACAGGGTGGTCAAATAAAAGTGAGAACACCAACTTTGCAGCTCCTGTTTTCAAGCGTGTCTGCCCTGATCGCGTTCAAAATGCACATGGAATACTACGGGGTGTTCTTGACAAAAACTGTGTAAATTTCATACATTTAGAGATACAAATAATAAATCTCCTCCTCCGTTGAAAAGAGTCGCACCCGATTACATAGGTTCCTACCAGATTTGGTCCGGGGGGGGGTCAACTGAGGGTCGAGGGGGGGTGGGTCATCCGGAACCGGATTCCGTTTCCGGATGGCCAGTTTGAAAAGCTAGGGGGGTCTTTTACTGAAGGAAATTTGCCAGTTTTTGCTTCAAAAAGTGCAGAAAAGCGTGTATTTTACTCATTTAGTACCGCAAACATACACATAAACGCCATTTACTAGCCTAAAAATGGTCAAAATACATATTAAAACAACAAAATTGCGCCGCAGGCGAAAATTTTTCGATAATTTGGGGTCGCTAGGGGGGGGGGTCGGTCTGGGATGGGAGTCCGGGGGGGGGGGGGGTCGTCCGGAACCTCGTCCGTATCGGCCGATGGCCATGGGGGGTAACCCCCCCCCCCCCAAACCCCCCCCAAAGGAACCTATGCCCGATTATCGATACGATGTTGCGCAAAACAGCACTATTTATTATTTGTATCTAAATGTACGAAATTTGCAGTTTGTCAGGAACACCCTGCAGCACCTCATGTGCAATTTTGAACGCGATCAGGGCAGAGACGCTTGAGAACAGGCGCTGCAAAGTTGGTGTTCTCACTTTTTGGCACTCCGCTTTGCAAAAGCAGGAGTGCTATAGGGGGCGTCGGATTGAACAGAATCATCTTACCAAGCTTTCTCGCGCTACACAAATCGGATCGCCAAGCGGTTTTTTGCGTTAGATAGGTTGAGTCGACGCGCAGCCTGGACAGGAAACTAGAAAATTCCGGTAGTGGAAGAATTTTGCGAAAATTCGAAAATTCAAATTTTTACTAAGTAAAAAAACAAACAATAGACCATAACTGTCTCAAAAGTGGGCCGATTTTGGTGATTTTTGGATATGTTGTAGGCCCGAGGATGCTCATCAGAACAAAAGTGGAATGGACTCCCTAGGTTGTCCGACGCGGGAGTACGGTAAGAAATTCAAAATTTTAAAAATTTTCCCGACCTTTAAAAAATCATCACTCGAGTTTGCGACGGCGGATTCTCGCAAGCTCTTCAATCCGGCAAAGACAATTGTACGGCCTTTCATTTGAGACCAAAACCGCCGAGATCGCTTACGCCGTTCGTGAGCTACGCGGTCACAACGGTGCCGGGTCCCGAGCGGAAAATCCCGATTTTCGATTTTGCGCGGACTTTTCGGTTCGAAAACGTTCCTTTAGCGGTAAATTGATAATCGCAACGTGTTCTGCGCCGAAAGTTGGTCTAGACAAAGTGTCTTGACCATTTTGAGGTACCGTACCCCGGCCGCGCCGATTTTTTGAATCCCGGGGTCAAATTTTCGAATTTGAGTTTTAACTTGTTTCGGGGGTTTTCGACGACGCTGAACACGAATCCGGTGTTTGTTTTGCGATTTCGGACGCCGCTACCCTGATTTCGGCGCCCGGCCGTTCAAAAATTGGATCCCGGGGTCGAATTTTCAAAATTGAGTTGACAGTTGTTTCTGGGGTATTCAACAGTGCTGAACGCGAATCCAGCTTTTATTTTTCGATATGAGTTTCTTTTAGCCTGCTTTAGGCGTCAGAACACGCCCCAAACACGCCCAAACTTGTCCGAACATGTTCAAACTTGTCCAAATATGCCCAAACATGTTCAAACTTGTCCAAACACATTCAAACACATCCAGACTTGTTCGAACATTGTCGTAGACACTGAACACGAATCCAGCGTTTGTTTCCGTGAAGGCTTATTACCGAGTAGCGAGACGAGCGACAGTCTGCTTTGCTTCGGAACAAGCGGAGTGCCACCCTGAAGGTCCCCTTCAGCGTTCAACTAGTATTTGACCAGACTGTACGTGGGCTCGGCAAATCCTCCAAACCCACTTCTCTCAGCAGCTTCTCGGCGCCAAAAGCCAACGGCGCGGCCAGTTGAGGACAAACTTTCGCGTAGTATGCCGAAGCGTTCCACAGAAAGTGCGACGTCTTTCGAATCGTCTCCTTGCTCTGGCTGAATATCGGCTCAGCGGCCATTGTGTGTGAAGGGTTGTCACTTGTCACAATGCTTCAGAGACGTTTGCTCCGTGCCCCCAGGAATTGCCGAACGAAACTGAATCGATTCCGTTGTTGAACATAAAAGAGCGGTTTTGATCCACAATATAAACATTTGATAGTGAAAATGGTCATTCCATTTGGACGGCGACAGATGATGCTATGCGCATCAGTCGAGTACGGTAAGGAAATGCGATGAAACAACACGGGATGTGACGAAACTAGAAAGACATACCGCAGTTTCACGCTTCGTTTGTAAAGCGAGTGCGTACAACCAACCAAACCCAGGTAAGTAAGTATATAGAGGTTTGTGGCGTTCCGTTCTCGTGAGTGACCGTCGCCTTCCAACGTTTGTTTGGGCCAAATACTGCGACTGCCACGGACCGGCCGCACTCCGCCAAATACGTACGTTCTCCCTCTCTTTTGATATCCTCGCATTTTCTCGAACCGTTTCAGTTTCTGTTAAATATTTGATCATTGACAAAGTAATACCAATGGGGCCTCCCTGGCAGTTGTCAATCAATCGCTGTCCAAACGACCCCGGTGAGTGAGTTGCGTCTCGTATGAACGTATTTGCTTCTACGGAAGTATGTAACTGCAGTGTGTGTGTGTGTGTGTGTGCAACGTGGATGTGCAAAGCCATAGACGCAATTACCGACTGCTGTTGTAAAGGATGGTACGCCTGGTAGGCCGATTCGAATCCTTGCCGGCCTTGCCTCTTGGGCTCATCCGAACGTGGTTCAGACGCAGTTGATGTAGTCGCACGTATCCATTGTATAATAGTCACACATTGTAGTCGCGGCTTATGACGTAACCCAAACCCTCCATTGTCCAGTGATTGGTGACCGGTTGTAACTTTGGAAGGCTGTGAATAAACGTTTCAATCGAAGAGCTCCAGCACGTCCAGTATCTCTAGTGTTGAATTTTCAGTGTTTGTTCAGATGGTGATATTTGGCGTCTTGTGTTGTGAATTGTGACTACATTTCTGTGCTTGGCCAATGGACCCCTAGTAGGTAGCTACAACCATGATCAGAAGCCATCAGTTGGGCACATTCAGAGCTTGTTAAGATGGGCGTTATCGGAGCACGTATCGTACCTACATGTTTCTTCGGCACTGAAGGCTATTTATTGGTTGCTCAAAGTCTTGAGAAGCAGCTGCCAATTTCTTGACAACAATCAGCATACGACGACGACGAACATATACGCACCAGAATTTCAGGACTCGTTTGTTTAACGTGTTTACGGAGAAGTACGTTGTGTTGTGATGTAGTGCGTTATTCGTATAGGCAAGCTGAGTGCGTATGTAAAAGAATGTTTCGTGTCTAGTAGACAAACAGACGGATTCTACTGGGTGGCACTACTTTGCGCATCTCGCTCTCGCTATTCGTGTTCTTCCATGTTCAGTCTTTGGCCCATTCATTATGGGTGTGCAAATCTATGGCTGTTGAAAATATAGCGATTCGGTTCCCGGCAACGTTTCACTCGTTTGTCACAACTGTCTGCGCAGTGTGGATCCTCACTATGACTCTACTCCTTTGGTTGCTCACTACCAAAGTTGCTACCGTTCGTTTCCTCGCAACCCAACCGCTGGCATTCTCTGAGTTCGACCGCAATGTCATTTTGTCAATATATTCAGGAAGAGGACGGGAGAGGGGGGGGGGGGGGAGTGGGGAGAAGACTACGTCATATCGACTGCCAGTTTCCTGTCTTCGGAGTCCTCCAATGACTTGGAAGGGAGGGGCTGACTGGATAGCCGCATTGAAACGCTTCTACGTTTGTGCTGTCTGTACACGTCAGGTACCTCCTACCTGATCACGAACAGATGCGCCCTCAACGCGCGGTTTGCTTCCAAATGTGTTTCATGCGATTCGTGTAGTATGTCCACGCTTGCAGATTGTAGTTGCACCCGATCGCATCCGGTACGTTTATCATGATGAGTTGCACCCGACAAGCTTATACTGTGTTTGCACCGATTGTTGCGGCGACACTCCTCGTATGAACGCCGTCCAGTACAATCAATCACTTCGACAAGATGCAACAAAGCTGAAGAGGGCGGGCACTCAAATTCAAATTTTTAAATTCAAACGTAGGTGAATCGCTTTGGTGGGTGGGTAATAGTCGTTACAAATGTTAGCAACTCAACTGGGGTTTTCCGTCAAAGCGCCCCTCCCCTCACCCAGGGTGGTCAAAAGGAACTTGAGTGGTTTCAATAGTAATACTTAAGCAAAGCTAGTATCGGAGTTGGTTGATGATAGATCTCTACACGCTTGTCTGGCTAAAGTTACCGATCAAGATCGGGCCGGTTAGATTCTGGAATGTTTTCCTATGATCTCCAAAGCCAAAGGTGTCATCTGTCCTCGCAATGTGCAGTCGTACTGGCATAAGGTCTTTGTACTCTGCAGCGATCGCTGGAGCGAGTTAAAGCAATTCGCGTTATGAATCTTCGGGTTAGTTCAACTCGCAAAATTGAAGCTTTTGAACGTCGACTTCTCTTAGCGACATTACCAGTGAGTCGACACCTATCCACAGAGCCCAAGATCGCCTTCCTAAGACTTTTCAGCGCCCAGATCTGAGAGGGCAAACGGACTGACGGACGGACGCACGCACGATGAACTCTCATAGAGGTTCGCCAGGCTGAGGTCCCGGGCGAAACAAGACGTCGAATGGCAACGTTTCTTGTGTGCCACACCAAACTTGAGACTCGATATGCTGCAAAGGAGTGTTTCAATCAAAGCCTTTCTAGCGCGCCAAATGTCTGCATTGTGTTTGGAAGTGGTAGGTAGGCGTAGACCGACGCATGAAGACGAACGAACAGCTCTCGCTATCAACTTGCGTAAACAGACAGTAGCGGAGGTTGCTGAGTGCTGCTGCTGAGTGTGAAGATTCAATTTGGAACCCTTTAGTTCGGCTGACAGCGATGTTCGACACTGCTGTAACTTTGCTCCGATGTGGAAGTTCTTCGGTCCGGGTGCTCTGCGCTGCGCCGCGCGCGTATTGTTGTTTCCTACATTGTGTTATAGTATCACGAGATTGACGTCACACACAATCCACCTCCACCCACCTTGTACATATGTACTTGACAGCTGAGACGGCGGTTCTCTTCCAACGCCTGTTCAAGCGCATGTTTCTGGATTCACTTGTTTTGACCAGAGAAGAGAGGGTGGGTGAGTAGAAGGAATTGTCTTGAGGTCGCCAGACCACGTGGGCTTGAGATGGTGAGCCTGAGAACGCTGTGTGGGAAAATGTTTCAGTTACCCATTTAGTATGTGTAGCTCTTTGAAAGGTCGCTCACTGTCGGTTTGGGAGAACTTGCTGCACCTTGCTCGTTCTGGAGCCGCTCGCTGTCTCGACATTGTTCCGCCGGAACAATTGGACACACTGCCCACGAGCCTGATGATTTAGGATGGGGGGGGGGGGGGTGATTGCTAGAGAGGGGCCAGCGATGCGTGTTGGAGGCGTAGGTACCATAAGGTGGTTGAGCGTCATGAGATGGCGCTTTGAAACTGTTGAAAACCAAGTAGGTAAACGCAGTCCTTCAAACGGCACCATCTTCTCGCTTGACAGTCTTCAGTCAAGAGTAGAAAAGCGGTTCGGGCAGAGTACTAACTTCAGCCCACCGCGGTCTCGATTGTCGTTTCCTCCTTATCCAACCGCTCTGTTACCTACCGAACCGCACACACTGCGTACAATCACAGATAAATGTGTAACATCACAGCTAGACGTGTAACGTCACAGATAAATGTGTAACATCACAGATAGGTGTGCAAGTAGCGAGGCAAGTGGTCATCTTACAAGTTTCGCATGTAGAGAATGCAGGGAAAGGGCACAGCCGGCCTAAGCAGGGCGCAAAATACTATGGGGGACTAAAACTCGGCCGGCGACGCGCCTCAGCAAAGCCTCAGCCTAAGCCTAAGACTAAGCCTAATCCTAAGCCTCATCCTAAGCCTAAGCGTACGCCTAAACCTGGGCCTAAGCCTAAGCTAACATCAGAATCAAAACTCACTTTGTGGGATGCTCTGGATGTATTTTACCAATACGAGGAGCGTCCGAATGGGTTGCAATCGCAGTTGTAGTATTCGAACGACGCATACTTTCCATTGCAGTGATGAGTAAGCTCTTGATGTTGGGGTTTTGCCTGCATACCAAAGCCTCGCTGCTCCACGATTGGCGTCCTGTTCTCACTTGGAAGGCTGCAAAGAAATAGTTCAGTCCAAGCTGTTCAGCAGATCCAGTGTCTACAGTGTGTTAACCTTTGATGAACGACAGTGAGTGTAGACGTATCCAGTGAGCTTAAGTTCGTCTTCTTACGTCTTCTTCTTGCTTATTAACTTGTTATTCTTACATCGTAGAGAGGCGTGCGATAGGTCAACTAAAAGGTCTCGACGCGCTCTTTTATGACGCGGTAAATTTGTTATTCAATTGGTAAATCACGTACTGAGAAAATTGAAATTTTCGTAGGAAATTCGCAGAGAGACGATCTTTGGTTCACTCGATAGGTCACGACTCACTGATACTTGCGCTAAGAGGAGTCGAGACTCAAAATGTTGAAGTTCGCGAGTTACAGTAATCCGAAGGTAGCGGCTCTAACTCGCCCGTCGTACATCGTAGAGCGACAATCGACACGTCGTTTGAAAGGTCTCAACGTGCTCTTTCAAGCGACTGTATAAATTTTTCCAATTAGTAAAATACGCACCGTGTAAGTCGACATTTGCGACGTTTTGAGCACTATAACGGCTCTTCGCTCGTCCTACGTTGTAAGTCGACGTTCGTTCGACCGTTTGAAAGCTTATATTGTGGCAGTTGTTGGACACCCATTCATAACGAAACACTTTTGTTTTTTAATCCTTAAATTGTGAGCAATTATTGTCTCCTAAAAATTAATCCGGGGCGATCCCAATGTTGCAATGCAACAACCGCTCAGAAATGCGTGTGTCTTGCTCAAAACTAATCCCGGGCGATCCCAATGTTGCCTTACATGAACCTCTCAGAAAGGAGTGGGTCAGAATTAGCGCATGAATAGTGGATTCCGGGCGGGTGCGCGTCATATCGGAAAGGCTTCGAAATACTTTGCAAAAATATCCACTCTTTTACTCTTCCACCTTAGAACACTCACACAAACCACTCTGTATTAATACAAGTGATACGTGACACTCCTCGAGTGTCAGATAGGCACTCCGCGTGATTGTTTTAGCAGACGGGGGCACAGAAACTCCAGCAAGTGCCGATGTGGCGCAAGTGACGCGGTGGAGCAGGCTGTACTGACCGCTGACTGTCTATAGCCACTCACAATGTAGAATGCCAGCGGCGGGCTAATTCTGAATGAGTCCACACCAAATTACTGAACGAGTCCACACAGAATTACTGAGTGAGTCCACACCAAATTACTGAACGAGTCCACACCCTCTTTTCCGGCCGGATGTCAGCGGAAGTTACTGAATGAGTCCACACCAAATTACTGAACGAGTCCACACCAAATTACTAAATGAGTCCACACCCCCCCCCCCCCCCCTTCCCGCCCGACTTCAGCAGAAATTACTGAATGACTCTGCCACAGGCGATGGCCGTCTTCAGGCGATTGCCGTCTAGGCGGCAATCGCATGAAGCGTCAGACGATAGCCGTTCTTCCTTTTTGGCACTCCTCCCCTCCAAAAGGGAGGAGTGCTATAGTGATGGTGCGGATTCTGTGTAAATTCAAACGCTCATAAGTCGGGCTAGAGTTGGCCGATCGGGGCGAAATTTTTTTTATTCGATAGGTCTCTGGAAGGCGCAGGGTGGATCGAAGGTGTCGACTTCCGTGCGGGACCCAATTTTTGGCAAGTTGCCAAAAACCCAGTTTTTTGGCCTCCGACGAACTTTGGACGCTTAGAATAGTGCTCCGGTAGAACGGAGCGAGACGAGCTTTGGGCCGAATATGTAAAAGACATTGGGCTATCCGATGGTAGGGGCGCCGTCGGGCTGGGTCCTTGCCTGCCCGGGCCGGGTAGCAAAAACCGGGTTTTTCGACCCAAAAGTAGGGGTTCACGGTCAGGTCGTAGTTTTCTTGTTTTTAAGGCTGACCGAAAGTTGTTTGCCCCAATTGAAGAACTTGGATAGCTCTATCCAGAATCGTTTTATATGATGCGCTCAGAAGTGGGACCGGCCGGGGAATTCACTCCAAAGTTAGGCTCCGGGTTTCCGGGTAAAACTTCGGGCCGGTGTAACTTTTGATAGCGTGCCCATATTGAGATGGGGCACAGACCAATCGATAGAGCTCGACGAGCTCTACAACATTGTAGTAGGTTACTTCTGTCGGAACCGCCAATTTTTGGGTGAAAATTTGAACAAATCGATTTTTGGGTCAAAATTCAAAAGTTCGTCCTTTCCCATTTCTTGCTGTGCAAATCGATTTCGACAACACCAGCACAGTTTTTGAGTGTTACAAATATCTTCACTGTGGCAAAGTTTCAACTTTGGACGGCGCCAATTTTTGGGTGAAATTTCAATTCTTTCAACAAATTTGCGATATTTCGGTACAAAGTGGGGTCAGTTGAGATATTTCGGTGTCAATTGGACTTCCACGTGATAGAGCATCAAAAGATACGTTGTTTTTGTTATAAGCACTTTTTTCGTCCGACGCGTATTTTGGCGGGAAATTCAAATTCAAAATTTTGGCTGCCCAATTTGTCTCGGGCACCTGCCGTGTAAGTACTCGATTCCGGCTTTTCGGGGATGCTGATCACGAATTTGATGTTGTCTTTTCGTTTTGAGATGTGTGGGACCATTTTTGAAGAATTTGTTTGCCACCATACGTGCCCTCAAGTGGAAAACCTGGTTGTGTCAGTTCAGCTGAAGCTAGGTGTGCTGTATGTCAAATGTGGGGCATTGGAGGGTCACAATTCAGAATTTGCTATTAATTTTGCGATCAGAATGGCCACTAAGCCTCACTGACATGTCTCGTTGATCAATGCGCAGCACGATTCAACTCCCAAAATTCTTCTGAAAGAGGGGAGGAGTGCCCCGAGGGGCTCTGCCCCCCTCTACTAATCTTGTCTGAATTAGTTTCGGACACAGTGTATTCCTTCCAAATCAGGCTATGCTTAGGCTCGCCCTGCGCCCACTTAGCCGCCGGCTCAGGCCTACGATCTCCTCCTAGTGTGCTTAACCGCCGGCTCAGGCCTACGATCTCCTCCTAGTATGCTTAGCCGCCGGCTCAGGCCTACGATCTCCTCCTAGTATGCTTAACCGCCGGCTCAGGCCTACGATCTCCTCCTAGTATGCTTAACCGCCGGCTCAGGCCTACGATCTCCTCCTAGTATGCTTAACCGCCGGCTCAGGCCTACGATCTCTTCCTTGTATGCTTAGCCGCCTGCTCAGGCCTACGATCTCCTCCTAGTATGCTTAACCGCCGGCTCAGGCCTACGATCTCTTCCTTGTATGCTTAGCCGCCTTCTCAGGCTTACGATTTACGCGTTCGATAGTGGTGTGGACTCGTTCAGTAATTTGGTGTGGACTCGTTCAGTAATTTGGTGTGGACTCGTTCAGTAATTTGGTGTGGACTCGTTCAGTAATTTGGTGTGGACTCGTTCAGTAATTTGGTGTGGACTCGTTCAGTAATTTGGTGTGGACTCGTTCAGTAATTTGGTGTGGACTCGTTCAGTAATTTGGTGTGGACTCGTTCAGAACCCACCCCAGCGGCGCCCCAATTGTACAGGCGCGCCTTATCTACGCTACACAGCGGGGGCTCCCCCGCTGGGGTGGACGGCGTCGTCGATTGCACTAGTGCTACAGTACGACGCTCCTATAACTCGGTTCGATTGCGCGTGCGTAGACGCCTTTCTCAGCGCGTCTTATATGGACGGGGTACTGTAGGCGCAACAAAATCAACGGCGGACGGTATTTTCGGAATTTCGCGAAATTTTACAGAGCGTGAGTATTCGGCCAAAATCAGCTTATTGCCGCAAAACCGCAAATTGCCAAACAAACGACGGATTCGCGTTCTGCGGCGTCAGAAAGCCCAGACACACTATCAACGTAATTTTGAAAATTCGAACTTGGGACCCAATTTTTTGGCCGGCCGGGTGCCGAAAGCAGGGTGAAGACGTCCAAAATCCCAAAACAAACACCGGATTTGTGTTCAGCGTCGTCGGAAACCCCCGAAAGAAGTGAAAACACAATTTCGAAAATTTGACCCCGGGATTCAAAAATTCGGCGCGGCCGGGGTGCGACACCTCAAAATGGTCAAGACAGTTCTAGAAAAGAAGGTCTAGACCAACTTTTGACGCTGAACACGTTCCAATGGTCAATTTGCCGCTAAAAGCACGCTTTCCGGCCCAAAAATCCATTCAAAGTCGAAAATCCGAATTTTCCGCTCAAGACCCGGGACCTTTGTCACCGCGGATCTCCCGAACGGTAAGACCGATCTCGGAGGTTTTGGTCTTGATCGAAAGGCCATAGAAGGCTCTAAGTCAGAAAGAAGAGTTTGCGAGGATCCAAACTCAGTTATGCAAACCAAAATCGCAAACTCAATCCAAAATCGCAAACTCGAGTTATGATTTTTTAAAGGTCGGAAAAAAATTTTAAATTTTGAATTTTCTACCGTACTCCCGCGTCGGACCACCTAGAGAGCCCGTTTTGGAAATTAATGGTAGAGGACCCAAAGGCCTACAACATATCCAAAAATCACCAAATTCGGGCCACTTTTGCGAAAGTTATGGCGTCCTGTTTTTTTTTTACTTAGCAAAAATTCGAATTTTTGAATTTTCGCAAAAATCTTCCACCGCCGAAATTTTTTCACCCCCCGAGCACGCTGCGCGTCGTCATAAGCTATCTTTTAAAAAAAAATTTGGCTCCCTAGGTGCTTCGTAGCGAGCGCTAGCCCCGAACATGCTAACTGTAGGCTTTACCGCTCCTATAGCACTCCTTCGCTTTTCAAGCGGCGGAGTGCCAAAAACAACTTGACTTTTTTGGAAGAGCTTGTTCATCCGTTGAATGCATCGTTGCATCAACGAATCGGCACACTCAAGCAACTCGCATGCTACGTTTCAACATACTAAACATTCAACGTTTCATCATACTAAACAGAATGAAGTTGTGCGTCTTAGTTGCCAAACGCAACCTTGAATTGAATCCACAACTTTCTCAAGTCAAGGAGCAAATAGGTGTTTGGCAAACAGCCCAACGACTGTTACGGAGAAAGAAGAAGAGCCGAGAGGCCTCAAGCGCGTTTCCTTTGAGCCCAGATCGTTATTACCTACTCTCTAATGACTGTTTTGGAAAGGAGCCACCCCCGACCCATTTCCATTTAATCTGCCAAGTTCGCCCCCTGAGGCCCAACCAATTAAGCGAAGTCAGAAGCCCCTGGGGGCGCTAAGAAGAAAGTTAATTTCCTGTGAGAGTCACCGAACAGTGTTGCGTCTAAAACGCAAGTAAGCCAGCGCTCGTGTGTACGTTCTTCTACTTCAACACTATAGCTTTGTTACGGTAGCGAGTTATGAAGGAGCAGCTGAGATAAAATTAGCCGATAGTGCGTGGGTCGCAAATGACTTGACGAAGGACACTCGGTTGACAGTATAAATAAAGTGTGCTCTGCGGACAGTTTGCGCTTTGTTAGTACCTAATTCTCGGTCAAAAAGGAACTCTCCTGCGGACAATTTGGCGACATGCCGTCTGCTGTCAACGGCACAATAGTGGAGGCGCTGGAGGACAGCCACGAATGCATCGTTGCAAAGGTGTTCTACGGCATCTGCTACGTTCTCGTCTTCTTCGGCTGCTTCTTCGGTGAGAGCGTTTCACCACGACTACTAAACGAGAATCAATTTATTCGTATGTAAATATTAGTCTTGCAAATTCGTCGTGACACAAGCGCTCACGTACTTTGTAAGCACCACATAAAGATATAAGAATTATGAAGTCATAGAAGGTCGTTGTCTATCTATAAACGATACATGCAGAGGGGAGTTGACATAATGACTACCTCTGAGAGTACCGTAAAAGACGAGGGGGGGGGGGGGAGGTGGGCAGAACTTTTCCTATGGTTGTCGCGCACCACTCTGCATTTCGCATCACATCCACCCGCTTCCGCATTCTTCTAGGCAACAGTCTTGTGTTGGCGGTGCTGCTGACGAGGCGGTCTATGCGCAGTGTGACCAACTTCTTTCTGGGCAATCTGGCAGTCGTCGACCTCTGCGTCGCCTTCTTCTGCGTCCTGCAGAACGGAAGCCAGTTCGCCGGCTTCCCTTTCCAAGGTTGGTGAGAGGAACCGTGCTATTCGATGTCGGCTTAGTAGAGCCAGGAAGGGGTATCCGAAGGACGCTCCTGTATTGGTAAAATGCATACAGAGCAACCTACTAAACTATTGTTGGTTAAACACAGAGCAACCTACTAAACTACTATTGGCAAAACACAATTACCGGTAAGTGACTTTAATTTCGTAACTTCGCTTAAGCTTAGGCTTAGGCTTAGGCTTAGGCTTAGGCTTAGGCTCAGGCTCAGGCTCAGGCTCAGGCTCAGGCTCAGGCCCAGGCTCAGGCTCAGGCTCAGGCTTAGGCTCAGGCTTAGGCTTAGGCTTAGGCTTAGGCTTAGGCTTAGGCTTTGGCTTTGGCTTTGGCTTTGGCTTTGGCTTTGGCTTTGGCTTTGGCTTTGGCTTTGGCTTAGACTTAGGCTTAGGCCTAGGCTTAGGCGTAGGCGTAGGCTTAGGCTTAGGTTTAGGCTTAGGCTTAGGCTTAGGTTTAGGCTTAAGCTTAGGCTTAGGCTTAAGCTCAGGCTCAGGCTGAGGCTTGGGCTTCGAGGGTAGTGTTACTTTTCCGCGTTTGTCCGTTCGCATTTTACGAATACGGCAGGCAGGAATCCATCCTCCAGGAATCCAGATGAACTGCTGTGTTGCGTTGGTGTTCGCTACCCGTTGTGGTTGTTCGCAGGCAACTGGATCTTTGGAGAGACCCTCTGCCATCTATACAACTTCTTCCTGCCCTTCGTCCCAAGCGCTTCGGCAGGCATACTGGTGAGTAGAAGTTGTGTCAGGATCGTGCCATTCACAACGTGAGGAGTTCATTGTCTGTACGTAGCGAATCCACCACCCATCTCCAAGTCTGTGTACTAATGCTAGTATTGTACCACTAATCAAATCGTTGCGGTTGTTCGGCAAAGCAGAAAATGTTGTAGTGAGTCCGATCGTCCTTGATGCCATTACATGCTGTACTTACAGTGGTCATGTTCAACTAGTCGGCCCGTCACAACTCACAATGTTCTACTGAGCTTCAGGTGTTGCTGTCCATCGAGCGCTACCTAGCCGTGCAGCATCCCGTGTCAGTGGGCCGCCTACTCAACAAAGCAGTCGTTCTCTGCAGCACATTGGTCGTCTACCTTCTGGCTGTGGCCACCAACGCCCCATACGGACTGGCCTTCAGTCGATACATGGAGATACAGGTATTACTGTAGACTAGACACGTTACTGCACACTGCGGCAGGCACAGATCCTAACACGAGTTTCTTTCCTTCCTACTGCGAACGCAAGCACTTTCAAGGCGTTTCAACGTGTGTGCGAATTTCATGGAAGCAATCCGAGTTGTAGTGAAGGTTTCGGTCGGCTTTCAGTCGGATCTCAACCCGGTCGGCTACCGAGAAGCTTGTAGCAGACAGCACACAGTGCAATCCTAAGCCTAAGCCTAAGCCTAAGCCTAAGCCGGCATTCGCATCTTACTACTACCACCCTGCCATAACTTGCAGGGAGTAGCCGTGTGCACGCGTCTGTTCACGAGGCTGCACTGCATCCGCTGGAGTCACGTGACCAATCTGGCCCTGTGGTACTTCGTCCCTGTGGGACTGCTGGCCTTCCTCTACACCAGCATCGCCTCCACGCTCTACCGAAGCACTACTGAAGACTCTGTAGTAGTCAGATGCGTCAGCGTTGGAACTGCTAGCTCCTACTCGCAGGGCGGCTGGAGGAGCACCAGGGGCCGGTTGCACACCCCTCCATTAAGTTAAAGTTGGCGTTAAAGTTAACTGCCCGTTTAAGTAGTTAATCGCCCGACTGAGTAATTGCCCGATTAACTTACTGATTGGTCGATTAAAGTTAATTGAGCTTGCGTTGCACACCGCATTTTAATCGGACCATCAGTGGATCGGCCGATTAACTGCCCAATTAAGTTGAGTTCTAACTGCCGTCTGCAGTGGAATAGATGTGTTATGCACTGTAATCACGACTACTCACATACTTTCTACGTTTTAATCACTAAGCTGGTTTCTATTTTGTAACTTTGTTAATTTAGCAAGAAGAATTTGCTTACGCAAGAGATGATTCAACTTTTCATGTGCCGCTACTTTTATAATCAGAGCTGGTCACTGAATCGCATTCTTGGAAGTAAAATAATGCAAGAGGGCTGCAAGTATAATTCAAGAGGCACGTTTCACTTTTGACGTTCTACAGTTAAAACACCTACAGTTATTCTAACGTCTACAAACGTTGCAAAACGCAAAGTCAAACCTTTGTTGTATCGAATTGGCGACCGAGATAAACGCAAGTAAATCATTTGCCGATATTGGTCTTCTCGGTTGCATGGTCGTCAAATAGCGCGCTATTAGAAAGTATGAGGAGACTGGTGGCATTAACGGATTTGCAGCTCAGGCAATTTATTAACTTTGGACGTGCTACCCGATAATTTCTTGGGAGGAGAATACCGTAACACCTCCAACGAACGCCCAATCCAATAGGCGCGCACTAGAGGGGTGATTGAAATACTGCTGTCTGTTCGCTTATTGAAGTGTTTACGATAAGTATGGGCAGGTAGGTAGGTAGGTAGGTAGGTTTGACATGCAATGCAAGGGGAGGGGGAATGCTGAACCTTTCCCCCTGGATTCGCTAGCTACATACTGGTACGTAGGAACGGTGAGTGGCCCTAAAAGACGATTGAGAATGCAAGCTACAATACTCTCGGAGTCATCTCTTTTCCTCCTCGTCATGGTGCGCCATTTCCAAGCTAGCGATTTGGCGCTACAAGCTAATGCTAACATATTGATTGACTTAACGTGGCATTTAAAGTACCACCTAGGCTACTTTAAGTTTTCTTAAGAAAACTTAACTGACCCAGTTAACGCTGATCGCCCCATTAACTTAACGGAGCAGTGTGCAACGCACGTTAAGTTTAATCGGGCAGTCAAGTCCAAAGTTAAAGTCAACTTTAACTTAACGGAGGGGTGTGCAACCGGCCCCAGGAGCTCCACAGCTTCCAGGAAGACCACTCCTCCAGAGCGCAACGGTTGGCTTTCTTTGCTACTGGCTCACGAGTAGGTAGCAACGACTATCGATTGTGTAGACTGCGACGACATCTTTGTGAGTGCTGATCTCACCGAATTCGAGTTGAATGTGTCGCCAGCTCGGTCAACAACCTATACTGCGCAGCCGAAACGTCATACGCTCAGCCCAATCTACTTGTAATGTCTTAGGCATAAGATTGACTACCGTAAACGACATGACGTCAGATCTAGACAACACGGTCGTGGCATTACGACGATTGCCTTCGCGACAGCAAACTTACCACTAAACTAGCTAACAACCAACCAAACGACAAAATGTATGTACGTACAGTAGAAGGCAGTTACATTATGTAGTGTTGCTTGCTTATCCGAGGGGAGTCAGAACTGTAGATTTTCGTTCTATAACTTCTTAGAAGACCAGTAGAAGCATTCACCACGCCCCTAATTCCATTCTGTCAGCTGCAGGGCGTCAGAGCAGCAGCGACGGCGACCAGCTGCGGACGCTGATGCTGCAGCAGCAGTTGCAGAAGCTGCCCAATCAGCCCCTCTCTTCTGTGTCGATGGATGGTTCTGAAAGGCTGGTCAGCGGCAGGAGACGGGCTGTCAAGCTCGTTGTCTGCGTTGCCGTCTCCTTCGCCCTCCTCTGCCTTCCCCACCACCTCAGACTTCTCTGGACGACCTTCAGGACCAGAGAGGGTGTGTGAGGGGCATAGGTGCGACTGCTCCCGAGGCTAGGGGGGGGGGGGGGGGGTTAGACCGAGATTTGGGGGGAGGGGCCGAGGGGGTAACAAGAACAGGAATCCTGTTTCTAATGGTTTCCAAAAATAGCCAAAAATGCCCAAAAGTTGCTTAAAAACTGCCAAAACGCCTATTTGTACTAAAAAATTATAGCAAATTGTACCAAAATGACTTAAAATTGCTAAAAAAAATAGTGCTGCAGGCGATTTTTTAGGTCGAATTTTGGACGATTTCCTGATTTTTAGGGAGGGGGGGGGGGGTTGGGCAACTGGAATCTCGGCGGGGGGGGGGGGGAGATTAACAAGAATCTCGCTCCTGTTGGCCCTTGGTGGGGGGGGGGGGGGGGGGGGGGGGGGGGGCTAACCTCCCCCCCCCCCCCCAATCGCTAGCACAGATGTCACGACTCACAGGTGGAGAGATGGGATGGTATTGCATTGTTTGCTGCAAACAAACCGACTGCATTACTCCGCCAACAGCAGCAAGTGAAGAATGTTTCAACCACCCTCTGTAAATCCACTTGAAACCTCTGACAACTTGATGCATGAGCTGTGACTTCAGCCCCCCGCTGTCTCGACTGCTTCCTCCACTACATCCAGCCGGTGTGCTACCTGCTGCTCTTTCTCAACTCGGCCATCAATCCTCTCATCTACGCCTGCCTCTCGAGCCGATTCCGCCGGGCCGTTCGAGAGCTGTTCTGGGGAGGAGGCGACAACAGCAGGAGAGGGAGCAGCGGCTGCAGCTCCAACAACAACCACAACCACAACAACAACCACAACAACAACCACAACAACAACCACAACAACCATCAGACGACGCAGATGCTGCTGGCGCAATCGTCTTCTCCACTCGTCCATCCACAGCTGGTGGCCGATTGGGAGAGACGCCTGCGCTGGAATCGCCCAAGGGAGGAGCCGACTCGACTGCCCAGCAGTGGTGACACCAGTGGCGGGCTTCAGGTTTGAGGGACGAATAAACCCACTCTGAACACGAAAGCGTTTCTCTTAGGACACCCACGAAACTAATCTGTGGATTGGCGAGGGAGTCTTTGCGTACCTACGTAGTACGTACACGCTATTATGTTTAGTTGGCGCGCTTGAATGGCCAGCTGGAGCGCTTTACTCTTGCGCAAGTGTTTCAGGTGCAGTTGATGTATTTCGAAGCTTGCAGGCTACCCGTTCAGATCATACGTATGTAAACGTCGTTGCTCGGTGCAGACTACGGTACCTACTTGTGTCCCAAAGCCCTGATGTTCCAGTCTGTGATTGGTGGCGTAAAAGTTGGGACTTGGAATGGTGTAAGAAATGTTTCAACCATGGCGGTTCGTGGACACACAGCGTCGTCAGTGTGTTAATAGCGGAAGGTGTGAGACATTCGCCGTTTTAGGTTTGGGAAAGGGTAAGGAAGGGTCCCACTCGCTCGAGTAGCGTTAATAATGCCACACCGAAACATATGCCAAGGGGCCTCAGTAAACGCGCTCCGCTCCGTCGACTTCTTTAAATATAAACGGACAGTCGTTAGGACCGAGTTGCTTGGCTTGCACTCACCCACCCACCCGGGTACAGCTACAGACAGCTCCAATCCCGAGTAATTTGCTGTTGTCGGCAGGCAGTTTTTTCCTACTGTCGATCAGGGTCGCCAATAAAAGCTTAAAATAGTTTCAGTTTCAGCTAAAATCAGTTAACTGAAACAGAAACTGAATCGACACTGGCGCGAACTCTGTACACGGAAACTGAAACAAACTCACGGTTTACTTTCAGTTATTTGAGTGTCAAATTTGGGACCACTGCCTTCCTCTCCCTACTACTGTAGTATTCACACGACGCATACTTTCCAATCTTATTCTCGAGTGATGAGAAAGTCCTTGTTGTTGGCGGCTTTTGACTGCATACCAAAGCTTCGCTCTTCCACTGATTGGTGACCTGTTCTGACTTGGAAGGCTGCAAAGAACTATCTAGTTGTCCAAGCTGTCCAGCAGATATCCATTGTCTACAGTGTGTTAGTGTCTACAAGAGGACACAGACGAACGATTCGGTACGGTACAGTACCGGTAGGTCTCACTCGCTAGTTACGGTCTGACGAGCGTGGGGGGGGGGGGGGGGGGGGGAGGGGGTGGGATGGGATTCAAGCTACCGTGTTGTTGCCTGTGCGTTCTATCTTGGGTAGGTTAGGCCGTAGGTTAGGCAGTCGACGCCCCAGGAGCCCAACAGAAAGTGGGCTTTCTGCATGTATGTAGGTAGGTAGTGTAGACCACCAGACTGCGATGGCCGACCGTTGATGAAGAATTCTGGGTGTTAGTAAAGGCAAACGCGTCTACCTCGGGATATGACCAGGGGTTGAAACCTACATGTAGCCTTAGCCTACTAATTTTTAGTAAGTTGTCTTCTTCGCCTCGCGCCTCAAGTGTGTATAGCGTCAAGAGGTCAAGGCCACACTCCCCACGTGCAGAAGGAGCAACGACGAAGGCATCACGGTTAGCTACTGCAAGAACAAAGCCCGTTGCTGTTGCCGTCGTCGTCGTCGTCGTCGTCGTCGTCGTCGTCGTCGTCGTCGTCGTCGTCGTCGTCGTCGTCGTCGTCGTCGTCGTCGTCGTCGTCGTCGTCGTCGTCGTCGTCGTCGTCGTCGTCGTCGTCGTCGTCGTCACACAAAACTGGTCGACCGTAGCGGAAGTTGACAGCGGAACAGCGAGGTTTGATTGACCCGCAGCGGAAGCATGCCGCGCTAAGAAGTTCCCTCTGTCATCGCGAGTGGTCTCGAGTCGAAATACCGCCTCGAAAACTCGTCGGTCTGTTGTTCCGTCCAGATTTGTCACCTCCCGAGGAACGGATCCCGAAGTGGATGTGGATTGTGGATCTCATGGAAGATCTACTTCATTATGTACCGCAACCACCATGTGATGATATGACTATCCACACTCCTTCACGTCAAAGGTCAAACCCCACAGATGAAACCTTAACGTTATGAGATTGTCACACTGCGCGCTCCCGGATTCTTTCAAACGCTTCTCGAGTCAAAGTTCCAACCGTTCCACTTCAGAAGTCTACAAAGCGAATATACCCCGTCTGCAGTATTCCTATTCATGCAGAAAAAACGATCGCGTATGGGTACCTATGCAATAACGTTCGTTGCGGGTAAACGGCTACAGACATTAACGTATGCACTTCGCACGTATGTACTGTATCGCAGGAGTAGGGAAAGAAGTCACGCAACACGAGCCTGGCAAAGAAGCGAAAGAGGGTAGCTAAATGGCGCGCTGCTACGCAAACGTATACTAGATATAACAACGGTCACATAAATTGGGTGCACGTTGTACATACCAGCTCAGCAACGGTTTCTGTACAACTACAGTACCAGGCAGCCGACAGACCTCTTACATCCTTGTACAGTACACCAGGAGCCGATTGCACCAACGTACAATCCATTTTACACAATTCATCACAAAATGAGAAGTAATGGTCTTTCCGCAAGGTTTTCCAGACACTAACTTGTCTTCTTACCGACACTTGAATTCTGTCATTTAAAGGCATTTCATGCGCTATTCAATGAGATATGAACGTGTGCAATTCACTACAATTCTTGGTACAATCGGCCCCAGAAGTCACACGCTGCATCTCAAGGCCCGACTACCAAGCAAAACAGAACCAAGGCGAAGCGAGCGAACGAAATCGCGGCGCACACACACACCCTACTAGCAGTCGTGAGCCCAGTGACCCCCCAAACGGCAGGATCGTAGGTAAGCGCCAAACGGCCAGGGGGGGGGGGGGGGGAGAGGGGGGGGGGGGGGGGTGGGGGGGAAGGGGGGGGGGGGTATTGGACTCCTGGGGGGGGGGGGGGGGGGGGGGGGGGGGGGATCTGAGGCGTCTGGAGGGGGGGGGGGGGGGGTCAAATGACCTAAAAATATTGACAAAAAGTACTAAAAAATAAATCAATTGCACAAATAGGGCAAAAAGTGCCAAACATCGTCGAAAACGTCCAAGATATAGCGCCGCAGGTGAATTTTTCACCATTCTTAAGCGCCGCAGGCGAAACTTTTTCAAAATTTTCAGAGGGGAGGGGGTACCTGGGGGTATGAAGGGGCACACCTCCGGCTTGGTGGACTTACCCTCCCCCACCCCCCCTCCCCCCAGTTGCACGCATGGGCAGGACTCTCTCTAGTCTCTAGCCATTAGTGCCTTACTGAACCAATTCGACTTCAGTGACAGAGAAAGAGGGAGTGGGGCTATCACCGCAAATCCTCCAATAAGCGGCCCGGGCGCTTATTTCTCAACCTCCCTCTAGGAGGGGCGCATATTTCTCAACCTACCTCTAGGAGGGGCGCATATTTCTCCACCTCCCTCGAGGAGGGGCGCTTATTGGAGGGGGGGGGGGCGCTTATTGGAGGATTTACGGTATATGTCGCTCCGCAACACGTCACACGTCGACGCCTTCGCTCTCGTCGCCGATGAACGGGTTCTGCTGCTGCTGCGCTCGCTGCCTTCCCTCCATTCGGCTCCACTCCTCTTCGAAGGGGTCGTTATTGGATTTGTTCTGCCGTTCCCCAAAGAGCTCCTCCCCCTTGCTGACGGGTCTCAATTGCGTCGTCTGCGCAAGGGTCTTCCTAAGCCACTCGTCCCCTCTGGAGGACGCCGTGGCCATCGGTTGATTGCGGTGGAAGGGCGAGGGGGAGGCCGATTCGGAGGTCGGCGGCTGCTGCGTCGAAGACGGCAGTTCTTCTGTCTCGTCGAAGCTCTCCTGCCAGTTGAGGTGCAGAGTTAATTAACCTGCTGAGCTACAGGCGGCCTTGCGCTCTTTCTTCTACCAGTCAAAGTGCTCTTCTTTCGTTCAACGGGTATGGGAAGAGCTATGGTGGAGATCCACACACCAGTAGATTCCCCAGACGATTTCAAGACGGTGGGTATTTGTTACGCGAGGATCCGACTTGTATTGCGCGAGACACTTCAAGTTTCTGAAGATCAGCGCAATTAAAGTGATCATCTAGCAAAATCGACCATATCTTCCGCAATACAAGTCGGATCTTCCCACAACAAAAACCAATCGTCTTGAAATCGTCTGAGCAATCTATGTAGTGTGTCGATCTCTGCTGTAGCTCTTCATCCAGCCGTTGAACGAAAGAAGAGCACTTTGCCAGGTAGAAAAGCGCAGGGCCGAATGTAGTTCAGCAGGTTAACGACTTCTTTTTGAAAAAGGTTCTTCATTAAAAAGTCGGCCGACTAATACTGTAGGGTAGTATTTTTCAATTGAAAGAAACCACAACTAGTATTGTGGGTAAAAGTTGCCGTGTTGGTGCAGCAAAATCTTCCACGGCTTTGCCAAGTTGAACGTGGAGCTTCACTATTCAGAACACATGAATTACAAAACCAAATATGCAATTAAAATAGGCCCTCTGAGCGCTAGAAGTGAAGGCGGTTGTCACTTGGTTACCCTGTGTCTATAATGTCGCCCTCGACCCTATAAGGCGCTTCAGCACACCGATCCCTATTTTCTTGAAAAAATTCGAGTCGAAAAAAATTCTCTCAAATTCTCCACCTGCCATCGGCGGGCGCTCGGCGGCAACAGCACGCCCCTTCCGGGACTGGCGGGGCCCTGCGGGGAGCCCGCCCAGGTGTCCGCGCGCGAGATGGGCGCCGCCTTCGGTAGCGTAGCGAGCCCCGAGCGAACGGGCGTCGCCTGCGCCTTATCCCAATCGTTGGGCGGCGGCGGCGAGCCGCGCCCCTCCTCTGCGATGGCGCTCACTCTAGCCCCGGGCATACTGCCCGTAGACTGGCCCTGCCTGTACACCGTAGACGGCAGCTCGCCTATGCGAAGCGACATCTGGCGACGAAAATGCAGTTGGGAGGCGGCGGGCATTCGCAGAGAGCCCTGCCGCTCAAACAACTGCGGATTGGGAACAGGGCGAGCTACGGCGGTGGACGGGGGCGAGGGCCGAATCGGAATCGATTCGGTAGAAGCCGGCGCAGGAATCGCCGTCTGCGGGTCCGTTAGGCGGTCCGCCAGCGACGCCTGCCGGACGCCGCCAGAAACAACAGCCATTCTCTGGGGAGTCGGCTCCGAGTGTGTGGAGGCCGAGAGTGCACCAATGGAGCCGTTGGGAAGGGGAGAGTCGCTCCCTCCCCCTCCCCCCGAGGGGAGAATCAGCGAAGTGGATTGTTGCTGTTGCTGTTGTTGTTTCAACTGTTGCGCCTCCCGGTCGCGCTTCTGCTTCCTCTCCAGGCAGACGGCGAAGGCGCAGCCCACCGCGTGACTCAGCCTCTCGCCCTGCAGCAACGCAACAAGCAGCTACAACCGCAAATCCAATAAGCACCCCCCCCCCCCCTCTCGAATAAGCGCCCCTCCGAGAAGTAAGTTTGACGGCAATTCCGCCTTGCAATCTCCAGTATACGGTAGAAACACCCTTGCAACATTGCGTCCAAGTTAGAGCTCGAATGGATCTTCCTTGAAGAATGCACGGCTACTGTTGTCAACTGGTGGCGGATCCAGGATTTTGGAATAGAGGGGGGGGGGGGCGGAACTTTTGAGGCCACAGGGGGGACCAAGACGCAAAAGTACATAAAAAAAATTGCGCCGCAGGCGAAAAATTGTTCCGACTTTGGCGTTTTCTGCTGCAAAATTGCCTCAAAATAGCGCCGCAGGCAAAAATTTTGCCGATTTTATCCTTTTCAGGTTACAAAATTGCTATAAAATAGCGCCGCAGGCGAAAATTTCTTTCTACATGCTACAGCGCAAACTTTTCTTCTTGGGAGGGCAGTATGGAGGGGGGGGGGGCGGTTTGGCCGAATGGGGGGGGGGGGGGGAGGGCGGAAGCACAACACAACTGCAGTAATCGCCAGCTCAGCCGCGGATGTTTCACGCGTTCGCCAGGTCGCCCATTCTTTGGTGCCCATCTAATAATGACCCGGTTATGGCGGCCGACTCAAACTCTCAGTGTGGGCATGTTACACCGTTCTCACTCATCTACGCACAGAACAACGCCGGTCCCCTACGTGTAACGGGGGGGGGGGGGGTTGGTGCAAAACCGGAGGTTTATCCCCATCCCCGCCTACCTAGATATGGCGAAATCTTCGCCTGTGGCGCTACATATTAGCCAAATTTAAGCGAAGTTCGACACTTTTTGGTCCATCATCGAAAACGTTTCGCACTTTGTAGTACTTTTTATTTTTGGTCCCTCTTCCCCCCCCTCCCCCCCCCCCCCCCCCAGCTAGCCCGTTGGCGCCTACCAATCGTCACTACCGTATCATCAACAATAAAAAATTCAAAATATTAAAAAATACCGTCTCCTTGGTGGCGTGGAATCCGTGGCACATCCACCTTCGGGTGGTCCCGTCGCGACAGATGTAGGCGAAACCCCTCTCGTGGTTGCGGTCCGGGGCGCAGAACGACACCTATGAAAAGGGACGAGAAAATACAGGGTGCGCCAAAAAAAGTGAGACCCCTAAGTTCGCGGCCGCCGTACTCAAGGTTGACCGCATATGCCAGGCCCAAATTTGGACACAAGAAACTACAGGGTGTTTCCGATAAACGGTGCAAATTTCATGGAATTCGATAAAACGAATAGCAAATGGCGCCGCTTTGCCCGACCCCGTGTCGAAAATCGAGTGTGACGCTTTTGAAAAGCAGAGCAGATGATAGGCTCAAAAGCGTCGCACTCGATTTCCGACATGGGGTCGGGCAAAACGGCGCCATTCGCTATTCGTTTCATCGAATTTCATGAAATTTGCACCGTTTATCGGAGACACCCTGTAGTTTCTTGTGTGCAAATTTGGCTCTGGTATATGCAATCAACCATGAGTATCGCGGCCGCAAAGTTACGGGTTTCACTTTTTTTTGGCGCACCCTGTACATACTGCAGGGTGAGGGTGGGTATGGGATTCGACAAAGGGTGCCAACAAGCTGTTTTAAAAAAGTTGAGTTGTTTTATTAATACAGAGTGGTTTGTGAGTGTTTTAAAGTGGAAGAGTAAAAGAGTGGATACTTTTGTAAAGTATTTCGAAGCCTTTCCGATATGACGCGCGCCCGCCCGGAGTCCACTATTCATGCGCTACTTCTGACACGCGCCTTTCTGAGGGGTTCTTGCAGGGCAACATTGGAATCGCCCGGGATTAATTTTTTGAGCAAGACACACGCATTTCTGAGCGGTTGTTGCAAGGCAACATTGGGATCGCCCGGGAATAATTTTTATACTCCACAAAAAAGTGTGGAGAACAAAGCGTTTGTGCCCGGAAGCAGAAAAGTTGCCCGTCTGGCGTTCGCGCGTGAAGCGGCCGATTTCCAAACGGTCTTTTGCGTTGGGTAGGTCTAGTAAGGGGCCAGGGTGGAAGACCAATGGGGTCACGCTGCGGGACCCCGTTGGCGGGAAATTCAAAAATTTAAATTTTCAAAGTACTGGAAAATGGGTTAAACAAGGTAGAACTCGAAAAAGTTGCATATAATGGTATATACTATCTTTTGATATGTTGTAGCACTCGATAGGACCGAGGGTGGAAAAAATGAATTGGATCGCTGCGGGACCCGTTTTGGCGCCAAATTTGAAAAATTCGCTAATTTTGGCCTTGGGTCGACTTTGACGGGCTGCTGTGCGAGCTAGGTAGCAGCTAGAGCGGCGAGACCACTCTTGGTGCTCCTTCCCAGATGTCCTCTATCGAATGAGCCATGAACGGAGAAAATCGGGCGAAACACAAAAAACTTTCTTACACTGCGACTTTTTCGACTCCGGGGTCGAAAATTGCGATTTTCGCATTTCGGCGTCTATAGCGCTCGAATGCGTAGCAGAATCGTTCCAAAAGTGGTTTCAAACGATTCTGCGCTTAAATCTGGCCCAGAAGTGTATTTTCGGAAAATTTGCAGAGCTACAGTATCCCTGCCGCGTCGGTTTGATTTTTGGGCATCGGGTCGACTTTGCCAATATTATGCTCGATTTCGGGGTTTTCGGGCGCCCTGATTACGAATTCGGCATCCGTTCAGCGTATAGATGATGTTTGAACGTACCTACGACGAATTTGTATGCTACCTAACCCCAAGTGCAGAATTTCAGTTCCTGGAGTCCATAGGAAACTAGGGGTGTTGTATGTCGAATCTGGGGTATATTGGGATGTAGATCACGAATTCAGCATTGCTTTTGCGATTGGGAGTGCCAGGAGGCCACAACAGCAGAGGAGTCACCATGCGTAGGAGTTCAAATTTGTGGAGTATACTGCGTCCCCCGGACGACTTGCCTGGTTTTAGCAGACAAAGTTGTTCGTAAGACAAGGGTTTAAAAAAACAAAAGTATTTCTTTAGGAATGACAGTTCAACAACTGCCTCAACGTAAGCTTTCAAACGGTCGAACGAATGCCGCTCTACAACGCAAGACGAGCGAGTTAGCGCCGATTTGCTGTTTGAACCTTTGAGTTACTGTAGCTCGCCAAATTCAAACTTTCGAATCTCGACTTCTCATAACGGAATGATTAGTGTGACGAAACCTATTCAACAAACTCAAGATCGTCTCTCTACGACGGAAGACGAACGAGTTAGAGAAGTTTTGCGTTTTGAACTTTTGGGTTACTGTAGCTCGCGATATTCAAACTTTTGAGTTTCGACCAATAGAAGAATAAATGATCAGTGAGTCAAGAGCTATCCAGCAACTCAAGATCGTCTCTCTACGACGCACGCTGAGCGATTTAGAGCGATTTCTATGCTAGAAACGCGAGAATGTCGCTTTTCGTGGTGCGTGTTTGCGTAATTAACAAATTTTTCACGCCGAGTGAAAGAGCACGTCGAGACCTTTTCGTTGACCTATCGCACGGCGCTCTACGACGTAAGACGAGCGTGTTAGAGCCGTTTTGCGTTTTGGACCTTCGGGTTACTGTAGCCCGCGCAATTTAAACTTTTGAATTTCGACTTCTCTTAACGGAATTATCAGTGTGCCAAAAGCTATTCAACGAACTCAAGATCGTCTCTCTATGACGGAAGACGAGCGAGTTAGATAAGTTTCGCGTTTTAAACCTTTGGGTTACTGTAGCTCCCGAAATTCAAACTTTTGAGTTTCGACCAATAGAAGAACAAATGATCAGTGAGTCGAGAGCTATCCAACCAACCCAAGATCGTCTCCGTACGACGCATGCTGAGCGAGTTAGAGCGATTTCTGCGTTGAAAACGCGATAATGTCGCTTTTGGTGTTGCGTGTTTGCGTAATTAAGAAAACTTTTAATGCCAAACGAAAGCGCACGTCGAGACCTTTTAGTTGGCCTATCGCGCGCCGCTCTACGACGTAAGACGAGCGAGTTAGAGCCGTTTTCAGTTTGAACCTTCGGGTTACTGTAGCGCGCGCAATTCAAACTTTTGAACTTCGAAGTCTCTTACCAACATTACCAGTGAGTCGAGAGCTTTCCGTAGAGCCCAAGATCGCCTTCCTACGACTTTCCAACACCGAGATCTGAGAGCGTAACGAACGGACGGACGCACGCACGGACGCAAAGCTCTCGTAGGGGTTCGCCCGGCTGAGGCCGGGCGAAAAAACGACGCGCGTCAGATCAGTCAAACGTGGAAGTTCACTCAAATCGAATGAGGAGTACATTTCTCGCACAGTTGTTCGGTAGATTTCGTGAAACCTGTACAAAAAACATCTCAAGCGCCATTCGCTATGTTCTTGCCGAGTTCAAACGCCAAGAAAATCAAAGGTTGGCTGATAGGAATCTGTAGAAACGCGCGAATGTCGTCTGCAAAAGGACGCCAGACAGTCCGTGGTCAATAACTGCGCAAAACGTTACAAATCACCACCAATGGCCATCAAAAGCCAAACGCCACCAATGCGATGTACCAACAAAATGCGGTCTTATCGAGTCAGTTCAAATCTTTTACAAGCACATTCAAATATCTTCCATCCATCCAATCCAGTGGCGGATCCAGGATTTTGGAATGGGGGGGGGGGGGGCGGGACGGAAATTTCGAGGCCACAGGGGGGACTAAGACGCTACAAAAGTACATCAAAAAATTTGCGCCGCAGGCAAAAAATTGTTCCGATTTTGGCGTTTTCTGCTACAAAATTGCTTAAAAAGCGCCGCAGGCGAAAATCTTTGCCTATTTTGGCTTTTCTATTACAAAATTGCCTTGAAATAGCGCCACAGGGGAAAATTTTTGCCGATTCTAACCTTTTCCGGTTACAAAATCGCTATAAATTAACGCCGCAAGCGAAATTTTTTTGCTCTGAACATGGTACCGCGCAAAATTTTTTTCTTGGGAGGGCGGTTTGGCCGAATGGGGGGGGGCGGAGGCACAACCCCCCCCCCCCCCCTAGATCCGCTACTGATCCGATCAATTGTCCCCACCTTCTCAATGGTCTGGTCGACAATAAGCCCCCGGTTGTTCTCCGAGTCGACAACGCGCAACCCGTCCCCGGACACGTAGAGCATTCCCCGCAGAGTGCGCCTCCTCTGGGCCTGATGGACAAAGGGGTTACAAATTGTAATAGCGTAATTTGTAGGGGTAATAATTTGTAATAATTGGTAACAATTTGTTCAAGACCAAAAATAGCGAAATTCTCGCCTGCGGCGTTAAAGTATACGGAAATTAGCACTAAAACAGCAAAGTAATTTTTGCCCCCCTCCCCTAAAATTTTTTGCCCCTCCCAGTTGCCAATCCTGGCTACGCCCCTGGTTACAAATTGTCGCCAGTCTTGTATACAAGGGAAGTTGGCATTTGTTGGCAACAAGTAGTCGGAGCTCAGAATCGGCGCTCACCGAAAAGAGACCGATTTTCGAGCAATTTGAAACGCCTTTGGATTGGTAAACAGTTCGGCAACGACCTGCCGGCAGTTACAGACGCACTGACACAAAAAATTGCAAAAAACATCGGCCGTTCAACGATTTCACACAAACCTATTTTTCTTGTCTCCCGCCCTCTCCCACGCCAAATACCTCCGTCTAAACGAGCCAATAGACGGGAACCAAACAAGACAAACAAACGTATTTGTCTTGAGCAGAGCAGACAAGCCAAACCAACTTTGTCTATGACAGATGTGTCTACGAACGTTGGCGCTGGGCGTACTACGTATTCTGTCAAACCCAACGCTAACGCAGTCGCCAATCGCGCCAAAGCATTTGTTAACAAATCGACCTGACAAAGACAATACAAAAGGCGCCCACCCTGAGGACTTTCAGGGCCTCCTCGCAGACCTGCATTCCGCGAGACTCGTAGACCTCCACGCAGCCCAGATACTGCAATGGAAGGCAACGCTAATTGAGATGCGATGGAAAATGCTTTAATTTTTAGGTGAAATT
>JASAMZ010009166.1:0-37708 GCA_030248115.1 Linhomoeus sp. GSCO2_2 | reverse complement strand
GACGATATTTTCGGAATTTCGACCGAATTTAGGCGGCGGCCGAAGACGGGATATAGGAGAAGTTGTTCCCCGTCCGAAGACGGTTCTTTTGATGTATAGATGTCGGGATCCGCGGCCGCAGTCGGGGGATACGGTGTTCACAGACAGAGTGACCGACAGCGCGCGATTAGTATAGAGGATTGTGATGCTGGCCAAGTCTCAGTTTCAGTTAAGATTATGACACTTGTCGAGTTTCAGTTACTGAGACGAAGTTTCAGCTATAACCCTTAAAGGCCCGTAGTTTTTTCCCGTGTACCACTGGTCCTGTGTATCACAAAAATTTTTGGTCCCGTGTATCACTTCAGACAATTTTGCTCCTGTGTATCACTTCAGAACCGTCGCGGGAGCAACTTTGTCCCGCGTATCACTCCCGGGACGGGTTTTTCCTGTGTATCACTTTGCTTGATACCCCGGAGGGACGCGCAGCCAAAACTTCTCGTGTATCACTTCAGGTCGTTGCGGGAACGAAGTGATACACTGGAGAAAATAATTGGTGTCGAGAGGCTGAGTTATTGAAGGTATGATCAAAGAGTGATTTGCTGGCCGCGGAAAGGGTGGAGGGGGCAATTGCTGGTTCATGGCTCAGTTGAAGTGGAGGATTGCAGTGCTGCCGTGTGCACTGTCTCTTGTGCTGTGGTTGAATGGTGGAAGGTCCAGTTGTTGTAACTTAAAATGGAGAACGACAATCTTGAAGACTTAGAAGGCATTGGTATGATAACAAGAGGTTGTAACGTTTCTCATGTATCAGTTTTTGTGTGGGGTAGATGAGTGTAAAATGGTTGCCAAATTTGCATGCATAGCATAAGGTAGGTATAATTACAGGTGTTTGACTGCAGAGTAGCGCGGAAAGTGCAGGAATGGGTTTGGTGTAGTCTAGCTGTGTTTTCAGCCCTCCTCTAGTAAGCTCCTGTGACACGATTTGTACAATTTGTGACTTCTGTCTCTTCATTCTGCCTTCTGTGAATCAATAAAAGTCACTGCTGGTGTCCGTCGTCTTCAGCCCTATCAGTTAGGTTCTTCCCGAGAGCGATACCCGGCAGTCCTTCCAGGGAGTGATACCTGGAAGGAAACAACTTTTTCCCGTGTATCGCTTCAAATCATACGCGGGAAACAGGCCCGACCAGTTCTTCCCGTGTATCACCAGTTTGATACCCGGGAAGCCAACTCGTCCCGTGTATCATAAATTGATACCCGGGAATCCCGTGTATCACTTTTTCCTCTCCCGTGTATCATTCAAAGAAATGATACACAGGACTTCCCGGCTGCCTCAAGGCAGCTACGGGCCTTTAAGGGTTAAATCTTAGATGTTGGTATTTCGTAAAATCAAAAGCAATTTTGGAACTTGAGTTATGCAGCTTCTGCAAATATTTAGACCTACCTAAACATGGACAAAATGTCGACCGTTGCATAAAATCTGTCAATACTTTTCTGAACACATGCAAAAATTTTAGCACTATGACGTCCGTGGCAGTTTCGATTCAGTTTCACTGATTGTACTATTTCTATGGGCCACCCTGGCGCAGATGTGGCGCAATGAGTCGGTGCTTTCAGGACTACCGTCGCGAGATCAATGACAACATCCACAGCAATATGGAGAAATACGGCATGAGCGAGCAGAAGAAAGTGCCGATCTTCATCGTCTCAACCGTCGCCATGCTCGGAGGGACCACGGACCGACCTAAGGATGTGTATGGCATGGACGAGGAGAAGTTCAAGCATCACGTACTGGATGGCATCTTCCAGCAACGCTTTGGTCAGTGAAGTTCTTGTTTCGTTCGGTCTCAGTCGGAGACTCTCTGTGTCAGATTTTTTTTGCAACGTTGATTCTCGCGCCATGGCTTTCAAAACAAACTGCCTACATTACATAAATGACATTCCGCGAGTCTCAACGTGGCACTCCACATGATAGGAGTAGCAAATGGGTACATTGAAACCAAAGTTCGAAAGTCGGCGCTCCAACTGCCGCCGTCGTTCGACGCGGCGTGAAAGTGGGTTCTATTGTAAGGTGAACCGGGAGAAGAAAATTATTCCTTATAGTCGCCCCACCTCGTCCTCCCTTAGGCTGTACACTGTCGACAGCAAATGTGTGAGCGCCAACCGTCGGGGGAAGGGGGGGGGGGGGGGGGGGGGTACTCGTGGACCAGGGTGTCATACTGTACTATAATAATTCCAGAATAATGGTATGGTATAGTACGGTACCTCTATACTAAACGCCATAGAGTTTGTTTGTGTGTTTGTTACCACGATAACTTGCGCAAGCGTTAACGGATTGCGATGGTCTTTAAAAAGAACCACCGTCGCCTGGAATAGAAAACGTCTTATTGTGGACTTTGTCTGATGACAAATTTCTGAATTTCAAAAATATCTCTATTCGGAATATACGGTAGCAAATCATGTTGTGCGCGCTAATACAGTATTATGCACACTATAGTGGTCCACTGACTAATGACTAAAATACAAATGGTTAAACAGTCAAATGGACATTGTCATATTTTGCAACCATAAATGTAGGCAATGGCAGGGGCACGTTGCCAGACAGCATCAAACTGTTTTGGATCTATGTCGAATGACCTTACATCTATCTGAATTCTCCTACTGGCTAAACCCAAATGTCTATGGGCTAAACCCAAGAGTCGACTGTGCATTTACAGGCATGGGAGCTGGTGCAATCCTATACATAGGCACTGGCAGGGGCATGCGGTCGAATGACTTGAGATCTATCTGAAATGTCCTATCGGCTAAACCCAATTGTCTACATGTTAAACCCAAGTGACTATTGTGTATTCACAGGCACGGGAGCTGGTGTGATCCTAAATGTAGGCCCTGGCATGGGAACAGTGTCAAAGGACATGAGATCTAACTGTAATGTTTTGTGGTGCACTGAGTTCGATGATTGCATTATCTCCTTCGTGCTCTGCAGATTACAAATAAGCTTTGAACATAGAGATTCTCCTACGGGCTAAAGACTCTAGTACTATACTATACTGCAATTCGTTTTGGTATTCCAGTATTATACTATACTATACTAGAATTCGCAATTTTGCGCTCATACTGTACTATACTATACTAGAATTCAAACCATACTGAAATGGTGTTACAGTATAGATTTTGTCGATTTCCACTGCGAATTTCGGCAGTGCTCTGCTTTATTCTGACCAATTTGTTTCAAGTTTTCAGTAAAATTGCATGAAACTTTAGTAAATGGAGCAGATCTACAACAACTGCGGCCTTAAGTGGCCAATTGAGGACGTCAAAGCTGGCATTTTGGACATGATTTTCACATTTTTCAGTGGAATTCTATTCTAGTACTACCGGGTTTTTCCGATTAGAAGCCCCCCCCCCCCTTAGGCGTTCGCAAATCGTCCCTGCTTCAAGATCAATGATGCCTCGCTAGATCTGAAGAGTCGCGCTCGTGCGACAAAGAGCCACACTGTCATCGGCTAATACTTCGTGGTTGAGTTGAAAGTTGCCGGAAAGGCGACCTCGTCACACACAGAGCGGAATGCTCTATTATCTCAGCGAGGGCAGGCAGTATTAGAGGGCGGTTTGCGACGCGAGGCGTGCGGCAGCTGTAGCTCAGTGGTTAGAGCGTGGCACGGTACGCCAGTAGGTCGCGGGTTCGATTCCCGCCAGCAGCCAATCGTTTTCCGTTGGCAAATCGTCCCTTCTTCAAGATGTCCGAGATAATATTCGTACAGCAAGAAGTTGATTCAATCGGATAGGATTCTGTTCCAGGCGTTATCCTGCGTCCCGAAGGCAAGGAGCTGACTAAGAAGAGAATGATTCTCGAGTACGCCTGCGGCGTCGACAAATACCGGCGGCCCCTTCTCGACAAGACCTACTCGTCCTTCAAGACGCTGGCCTTCAGCGTTGATAACGTTTCCCGCATTGCGGAGGGAATTAACGCACACAGATACCTGGCCAGAACCGAAGGCTCCACCGAGGGCACGCTTGTATGGCTGGTGGATCTGAGTCAAGTGCGCACCACCTCGGTACAACTGCAGTTCGACAGTATGACCGTCGAGAGCGGCTCGGTGTCCGCCCAGTGTCGAGTGGACGGCGCCGCTTTTCCCATTGGAGGTGAACTGACCTGCGCCTCGCTGCTACATACATAATTCTAGATGCAGTGGGCAATATTTCGAAATTTGTTTGTACATTTATATTGTTCATACATACAATCCAACTCCTCTTTCCAGCCGATAGATCTGGCTAAAACAGAATAGTGCAATTGTGACAGTTCTGCCCGTCTTGTTTCTTGAATTTAACGATGACGGTAGGAGATTTCGCAATGCGGCAAGCGCAGAAAATGACCTTTCATTGGTACCGAACCGCACAGGTTAGCGAGCTACAACATTCCAAAGTTACAACAAGCTCCGGCATTAAAAAGTTGAGTTTGTATTCTGACTGACATTGCAAAGAGTTGCGTTCTTTCTGCAGAGAGTGCGAGAGCTCATCGCCCGCATGCTCCGCTTCATGAGCCCCCGCTTCGCAAGAGGGTATTGCATTAGCAATATTGATTTCGCCCGCGATTTGGCTTTTAGAGCAAGAACATCCCTCTTTCAAGCAACGCTTTTAAAAAAGTGACAAAAACTTGTAAAAGTTTTGGCAAACAATTGACAGAGCACAAAAGAGCGCACAACGAGCAATCAAACCGTGTCGCACTTCTGCATGTAGCGAAGAGCGATTTTAGCGTTAAAATCTCGAGAATGGCGTTTTCTGCGGTGCGTGTTTGCGTTACCAAAAAATTTGTTGTGCCGCTTAAAAGAGCACGCCGAGAGCTTTCACCTGATATGTCGATTGCGGCTCTATGACGTAAGACGAGCGAGTTAGAGCCATTTTGCGCTTTTGCACTTTTGAGTTACTGTAACTCGCGAAATTCAAACTTTTGAGTTTTGACCAATCGGGGAACAAATAATCAGTGAGTCGGGAGCTATCCAAAAAGCTCGGGATCGTCTCTCTACGACGCAAGTTGGCGCATTAGAACGATCTTAGCGTCAAAATCGCGAGAATGGCGTTTTCCGCGGTGCGTGTTTGCGTAATTGGGCAAACTTTTGTAGCCGCATGAAAGAACACGTCGAGAGCTTTCACCTGTCGTGTCGATTGCCACTCTACGACGTAAGACGAGCGAGTTAGAGCCGTTTTGTGCTTTTGCACCTTCGAGCTACCGTAACTCGCGAAATTCAAACTTTTGAGTTTCGACCAATAGGAGAACAAATAATCAGTGAGTCGGGAGCTATCCAAAAAGCTCAAGATCGTCTCTCTACGACGCACGTTGAGCGCGTTAGGGCGATTTTACCGTCAAAATGGCGAAAATGGCGTTTTCCCGGTGCGTGTTTGTGCAATTGAGCAGACTTTTGTAGCCACATGAAAGAACACGTCGAGAGCTTTCACCTGACATGTCGATTGCCGCTGTACGACGTAAGACGAGCGAGCTAGAACCGTTTTGCGTTTTGACCTTCGGGTTACTGTAGCGCGCGCAATTCAAACTTCTGAATTTCGAAACCTCTTAGCTGAATGATCAGTGTGTCGAGATCTATCAGTAGAGCCCAAGATCTCCGCTCTACGACTTTCCAACGCCGAGATCTGAGAGCGTTACGGACGGACGTACGTACGTACGTACGTACGCACGCACGCCGAGCTCTCCTAGGGTGTCGCCCGCCTGAGGGCGGGCGAAAAAACTCGTTCCTCGACAAATGATGCCATTCTGCCGACCGTTTCCGCAGAACAACCCGAGCGTCAAAGTTTTGAAATACAGAAATATATACAAAATACTTTGTATTTGTTGTATACCGTATATTGTGCCCAGTGTAATTGTAGAACCAACCTACATACAGGTGGCGAGCTTCGACTCAGCGGCAAAGACGTCGAGGGCGTCAAGCAGTTGGCGGTCACAGCGTCGCTCAGTGGAGGTAACGGAAAGGCCGCCTGGCAACATGCCCAGCTGTTCCACTGTCCTCCCGGTTCGGAAGAAGCCGGCTTTCGCTTGGCGATCAGGTTTGAGTGAGCAGGCCGATCGTACAGGCCGTTCCAGCAATGTGTATGCCTTCAATCGCTCATGATGGCGTAGCTCAACTGCGTCCTTCTCAACAAGAGATCGGCCATGTTAAGCCTTGTTTTGGTAACTTGAGTTTTGGAATTATTTGTTCTCTTTGGAATTCGGTCACGGTTGGCCATTGACAGAAAAGTCCTGGACAATGAGAAAAGCAAGCAGGAACGCCCTGTGTATCGCCGCGTGATTCTGCTTTCGAATTTGCCTATAGGATGCGATATTCATGGTTTTGCATCCCCTCCAACATGCGTTGATCCTCCCATAACCTAGAACCGCCATAGCAACTGTTTGTGACTGTGCCAATCGCTGATCACTGCATATTGATGATTTTACTGTCACATTGCCTTGGGATATGGTCGGCTAGACAAGTGTATTGTGGTGGAGATATTGTACCTACCTAGGTGTGGTCAAGTAGCGCCTCAATCAACTATTTTCTTGGAGACTACTAGTGAAGCTGTCGGGTGTTTTAGGACCGTTCAGTAAACGAATAGGTGTCTGGTAGCAGGAGATGCAATATATTAATGCCGCGGTGCTAGTTAAAAGTCATGCACGCGAGTTAGACTTTCAGCGGGTTTCATTCCCCGTACATTCATGTGGGTTTGCCTAACAATGTGTGGCGGAGTGATGGACGCACTGAGTTTCAAAGATGTCGACACAACTTGTTGGCGGCCGTCCGTCCGTCTATGGCATGGACGAGCGGGAGCTGAGCTGACCTGCGACGTCCTGCTAGGCATCGTCCAGCAACGCTGCTTGTAGTCACTTCGTGATTTCTGTCCGAAGTGCCACGCAGTTGCACCGGAAGAGTGCGCAGCCGATTTTGTAGCGAATGGCGTGCGCGATGCCTCGTAATGATGTTTCGCTTCCGTTTTCTCAAACTCGACTCGCGCGCTGATATGTACATACGTGGGGCTTGTATGTATTTCGCGTAGGTTGTCGATTACGGTCGTTCCTGGAACACTCTCCATCGTGCGAAGACTGAAGAGTTTAGAGTTGTGCTGCTATTCCTTGAGGATTGTATTGACGCTGACCAATAGAGGTTTAGCTCGCAGAATATACACAGAACCGGAAACAGAGCTACCCTTTGAGGTTTCTGTGGTAACTCTGCTACACAGATTGCGATCCACACACTTACATAGCCATGATTAACACTTTGATTAAATCGACGAGAAACATCGACTGCTCCACCCATGTCTAAACAAACTCCCCTCGATGCTACCAATGTCGATGCTCTCTGCAATTCTGCAGCTTGCATATTCGCTAGGCAACCTGCCTCTGGCTAATGTATGCATTCTCTTGTGTCTGTGAGAAGGCGCCACTTCATTCACACAGAAGGCGAAGGCGCCGTCGCCGTCGCCGTCGTCGTCTTCGTCAGGACGTCGCCCGCGTCGGCGCAATACACACCACTGCTGTTGTCACTTTGGTTAACTGATATTGATTGAGCAGCTTTCAAATGCGTTATGATTTAGCGCTGCGCGGAGTCTCATAGTAGTCAGTTGCCTAGACGAACTGCAGGACGAATTCCGCTCAAAAATTCCGCTCCCCCCCCCCCCCCCCTATTTCAAAATCCTGAATCCGCCACTGATGGAGAGAGTGCTTAACTAATCTTTTGTAGTCACACTACTTGCTTGATTTACCAGTCAAATCAAGAAGTCACGCATGGTTCACAGTATTGTGTAGCTGATTAAACTTCCCCGAAGGCTGCGCTTCAAAACGTGTGGTTGGCCTGAGTGGATGGATCGCTGTAGGAATTATCCAAAACTTGTACTCAGTCGTTGCGCCACGATAAGCGCAAGCCAAATACATGCGGCCTCGACAATGGCAAATGCTGTTATCAGTGCAGGTAGACGACGGCGGCAAACGGCAGTGGCGCCGTCTGCGAGCGGGGTGGGCGAGCTTGGAATGCTCCACTATCAGACGGCAAGTGGGCCTTTGCCAATGCGACGGCCGACGGGTCGACTCGAACTTCGAAGCTACATAAGTCAAAGCAAACAAAGTTGTTACGCCTGAATATTTGCAAAGACAATGAAATAAAAGTGAAGCGCGCCGTGATTGCGCACAGGCGGCGTGAAGCATATAGCGATAGCTCCGTCGGCGTCAAGACTCAAGACCCTACGCCGTCAGTCCGTTCGACAACTGAGCTACATACATATATCCACTTTCGCCATCGTTAGCTCAGGCTGGCCGAAAGCGTCAAATCACTCTGTCGGTCGAAAGCTACACGTTCTACAGACGACTGTTTCGAAAACCTACACAGTAGTGGTGTCAGCCGAAAACTAAGTAAGTACTTACTTACTTTTACTTAGTTATTTTGAAACTGAGTACTTAGTTTCTTACTTACTTGGTGTAGTTTTATTTTTGGAAAACTGAGTATACTTACTCATACTCATACTTAGTTTTTCAGGACCGTACTTACTTAGTTTTGCGAAATTTACTAAGTACTTTTTCGTACTTACTCAGTTTTACTTTAGTTTATCAAAAAACTAAGTAAGAAACTAAGTAAGCAAATTGCCTGGCAGCAGAGCAAATTTCAGCGCTGTATTTTCGCATATTGCACAGTTTGTCTTGGCTTCCATACGTTGAGGAGGTTTGATGATATCAAAATTGCTAAATAACTTAGTTTTAGATACCTTTGTGGCTCTACTTGCCTCAAATTAACAATTCACCAGCATTTGCAAGACCAGTTCCACCATGATTTTTTCGCCCGGCCTCAGCCGGGCGAACCCCTACGAGAGCTTATCGTCCGTGCGTCCGTCCGTGCGTTCGTTCGTTACGCTCTCAGATCTCGGCGTTGGAACGTCGTAGGAAGGAGATCTTGGGCTTTATGGATAGGTCTCGACTCACTGGTAATGTTGCTAAGAGACTTCGAAATTCAAAAGTTTGAATTGCGCGCGCTACAGTAATCCGAACGTCAAAACGTAAAACGGCTCTAACTCGTTCGTCTTACGTCGTAGAGCGGCGTGCGATAGCTCAACTAAAAGGTCTCGACGTGCTCTTTCGTTTGGCATTACAAATTTTCTTAATTACGCAAACACGCAACACGAAAAGCGACATTCTCGCGTTTTTAACGCAGAAATCGCTCTAACTCGCTCAGCGTGCGTCGTACGGAGACGATCTTGGGTTGGCTGGATAGCTCTCGACTCACTGATCATTTGTTCTTCTATTGGTCGAAACTCAAAAGTTTGAATTTCGGGAGCTACAGTAACCCAAAGGTTTAAAACGCAAAACTTATCTAACTCGCTCGTCTTTCGTCATAGAGAGACGATCTTGAGTTCCTTGAATAGGTTTCGGTACACTGATAATTCCGTTAAGAGAAGACGAAATTCAAAAGTTTGAATTGCGCGCGCTACAGTAACCCGAAGGTCCAAAACGCAAAACGGATCTAACACGCTCGTCTTACGTCGTAGAACGGCGTGCGATAGGTGAACTAAAAGGTCTCGACGTGCTCTTTCACTTGGCGTAAAAATTTTGTTAATTACGCAAACACGCACCACGAAAAGCGACATTCTCGCGTTTTTAGCATAGAAATCGCTCTAACTCGCTTAGCGTGCGTCGTAGAGAGACGATATTGAGTTGCTGGATAGCTCTTGACTCACTGATCATTTGTTCTCCTTTTGGTCGAAACTCAAAAGTTCGAATATTGCGAGCTACAGTAACCCAAAGGTTCAAACAGCAAATGGGCCCTAACTTGCTCGTCTTACGTTGTAGAGCGGCATTCATTCGACCGTTTGAAAGCTTACGTGGAGGCAGTTGTTGAACGGTCATTCCTAAAGAAAAACTTTTGTTTTTTTAAACCCTTGTGTTACGAACAACTTTGTCTGCTAAAAAAATTAATCCCGGGCGATCCCAATGTTGCCTTGCAACAACCGCTCAGAAATTCGTGTGTCTTGCTCAAAAAATTAATCCCGGGCGATCCCAATGTTGCCCTGCAAGAACCTCTCAGAAAGGAGCGTGTCAGAAGTAGCGCATGAATAGTGGACTCCGGGCGGGCGCGCGTCATATCGGAAAGGCTTCGAAATACTTTACAAAAGTATCCACTCTTTTACTCTTCCACTTTAAAACACTCACAAACCACTCTGTATTAATAAAACAACTCAACTTTTTTAAAACAGCTTGTTGTTAAGTTTGCTTACTTAGTTTACTTACTTAGTTTTCTTAGATTTTTAGAGTACTTACTTAGTTTTGGCAGAAACTAAGTAAGTATGACTTACTTACTTAGTTTTACTTAGTTTTCTGAAAAACTAAGTACTTACTTAGTTACTTACTTAGTTTTATTTTTGGAAAATTGCCACCACTACTACACAGACGGCAAGTGGAGCTTTAGACGAGCGACGACGTGAAATTTACGTTGACGAGTTGTGTTCGCTTTTACAACGACTTTCAATTACAACGGCTTTCACAACGAATTCCAATAATTTTGTTTGCTGCAGACCTGAGTGATGCAACCCCAGAGTCGGCTAAAGAAGCGTCGCGGCAGAAGAACGCCGTTGCCGATGCCTTGGATGCAGCTTTGAAGGGGGGTTCACTAGCGATGCAGATGTCCGACAACAATTACTTTGTTGCCGGCGCGGCCGTTGTCGCGGGCTTCTCCCAGTTTCTGCGGACGCAGCCGCAACAAGACGTTTATGTCGATTCTGCATGCGCCAAGGAGACCGGCAGAAGCCAAGTTGGTAATGGATTTGGTAGTACGGTAAGGTTACCGCTTGTAAGTTCGACAATAAGCGCCCTCCTCGAATAGTAGCCCCCTTCCAATAAGCGCCACTTCTAGAAAATGGTTTAGAAAATTAGCGACCCCAACATGCGCCAACCTTTGATGATGTACATACCAGTACCTAGTACTTACACTACCGTTCGTGCTCTGTGACGATTTCTAACACAAGATGGCACTATCTATGACAGCACAACGATCAATTTAGCATACGTGTAAGCGCCAACCGGCCAGGGGGGGGGGCCCGGGGGGGGGGGGGTATAGGACCCCTCAGGGGGGGGGGGGAGGTCTGAGCCTGAGGCCCCTGGAGGGCCCTAAAAATTTTGCCAAAAAACTACCAAAAAATAAGAAAATCTCGCAAAAATAGGCCAAAAAGTGCCAAAAATCGCTTAATTTTAGTTAAAAACGTCCAAAATATAGCGCTGCAGGCATAAATTTTGCCATTTTTAAGCGCCGCAAGCGAAAATTTTTGAAATTCTAGGGGGGGGGGGGGGGGGTCTTTTGGGGAAGGCGGGAGGGGGGTACCTGGGGGTGTGTGGGGGGGGGGGGGTACACCTTCGGCTAGGGGGGGGGGCTTACCCCCCCCCCCCCCGGTTACACGCATGCAATTTAGGTATTTTGATCAAAAGCTCAACAGTTCCAGTGTAAACTCTGTGCAAATGTTCACAAAATTGTGACAACAAAATCAAAGTTTTGGGGAAAGCCTGCCACTCTCAAGGGGTCGAGAAAATAAGCGCCTCCCCAACCCCCCTAGAGACAGGTTGAACCAATAAGCACCCTGGGCGCTTATTGGACTTACGGTGTGCGCCGTTTGCTTGCTGCCCTGCTCCTGGCCCCAACCCTTTGGCCAGACCATTTTAGGACGAGCTTCTGAATGAGGCGCGCCAACGGTACAGCGTCGTCACGAAGGACCAGTACAACGTCGTCTTTGTGGGCGACTCAGGCCAGGGCAAGTCTTCCCTCATCAACGCTATCCGTGGCCTTAAGAGCAGCGACGTCAGCCATTCGGAACTGGACGCCAAAGGCAATCGTTTCGGCCCCGCCAAGGTGAGCCCTATCTAGGCTAGGTTAGCGTGCTGCACATTCGAGTACTGTTCGCTCTTCCTTCTGAATAAAATAATGTTGTAAGATTTCTGCGAAGAAATGTTTTGGCGCTGCCGTCGCAAGCCATGAACAATGTACTTGCAGTCGGGGGTGACGGAGACGACGAAGTTGGTAGAACGCTACGACTGGAAGGAATTCCCTCGCGTGAAGCTGTGGGACAGCATTGGTGGCGGCACCCAGGCGGCTGAACACGAGAACTTCTTCGAGAGCCATCTGCTCTACGCATTCGACGCCGTCGTCGTCGTCACTGCTGATCGCTTCACCAAGTTTGACTTGGAGATTGTTCGAGACGCCTTGAAGTGGAAGGTGGGACACGTGGTTGGACGTTGCCGTTGACTTCTTCATTTGATTTCCTTGTGCTTGCCCATTGTTGTGTGTTCTTTTTTCGCCGCGCCTCAGCGCGGCGAGTATACATATATGTTGCACCCATTTTACGCAATTCAGCCAGATTGCGCAATCTGGAGGGTTTCCCTCCAGACTACGCAATATGGCGCGTAGTCCATATGCAATATGCGCAATCTGGAGGGCGCCCCTCCAAACCGCGCAATCTCTGTTCGGCGGAGCACAGCAGGCCTGAGCAGGAGGTGAATTTGATGGAGGAGTGTTTACGCGTCTCAAAACCACGCCCGCTCTGGCTTAACGGAGCTTACAATGTACCTATCGTACCTTAAACACAAGCTCGTTTGTTTCTGTCAGAAAGTCGTCGCTCTGGTCCGAAGCAAGGCCGACAACGACATCTACCAGATCGCAACGGACACCGGTATCGATCCCAAGGATGTAGACAAGAAGGTTGGTTGATTTGAGAGTGAGACGCCAGTAGTCGGCGGCTTCTGCGTCAAAGAACGCAAATCTTCAGGCGTACCGTCGGAAGATCAAGGGGTACATCTATAGAAATATGGAGAAGTTTGGCATGACCGAGCAGAAGCAAGTGCCAATCTTTATCGTTTCAACCGTCGCTATGCTTGGTGGGTCTGCCGACCGCCCCATGGAGGTTTATGGCATGGACGAAAAAAAGTTGAAACACCACATCTTGCGTGGCATTGTCCAGCAACGCTCAGGTGTGCAAACCTCTCTTCAGTATTCTCAATCTTGGACGCAATGCATTGCCTTGAACTTCTAATGCGTATCTAGCTGAGCGCGATTATGTTCCCCTCCAGGCGTTGTCCTGCGTCCGGAAGGCAAGGAGCTGGCAAGGAAGAGAATGGTCGTGGAGTACGCCTGCGGCGTCGACGAATACCGACGACCGCTTCTCGACAAGACCTATTCGTCCTTCAAGGCGCCAGCCTTCAACGTGGAAAACGTCTTTCGGAATGAGGAGAAAGATTGGGAGATGGCTTACCTTGCCAGAACCGAGAGAACCACCGATGGAACGGTGGTATGGTTGGTCAATTTGAGCGAAGTGCGCGTCACTGCGGTCCATCTACGACTAGACAGTAAGACCTTCAAGAGCGGCTCGGTGGTCGCCCAGTGCAAAGTGGACGACGCTCCCTTCTCCATCGACGGTGAATTAATTATCGCGAAGAAACAACCTTTGCTACTTGCATATGGGCGTCTACCGTAAATACGCCAATAAGCCCCCTCTCCAACTCCGCCTTGTACAGCACGCTCTCACAGTTGAGGAAGGGGAGGGGGCTTATCAAAGTATTTACGGTGTACCTGCAGGATGCGTCTCCTTCAGCTGGCGATCTCCTACTCAGCGGAAAAGACGTCGAGAACGCCAAGCAGCTCGCAATCGCGGCGTCGCTCAGTGGCGGGAGCGGCAAATTTGCCTGGCAACACGCCCAACTGTTCCGCTGTCCCCTCGCCTCCGAGGAAGTCGGCTTTCGCTTGTCAATCAGTTTTGAGTGAGTAGTTGTTTAAACGCTTGTTTTTTTTATTTTTCCGTATTTCAAACACTCATGGCTCTCCTCATTAGCGGCAAAGTGGTACGGTACGCGATGGAATAGTTGAAAATGATGTAAGATGAGCGAATTACAGGCGCTTTGTGTTTTGGACCTTTGGGTTACTGACAAACTCGCGAAATTCAAATTTCTGAGACTCCACCCCTCCCCGCGCAATTGCTAGTGAATCTATAACCTATCGAATGAGCCCAAGATCGTCTCTCTTCGGCTTTCCCACGAAAATGTCATTTTTTTTTTTTTTTTTTTTTTTTTTTTTTATTTTTATAAAATTTTTTTTTTTTTTTTTTTTTTTTTTTTTTTTTTTTTTTTTTAAAATTTTTTTTTTTTTAAAATAACTTTTTTTTTTTTTTTTTTTTTTTTTATAGGAAAATTTCAAGGGTTTTGTCAAAATCTCTCATATTTTCTACAATTTCAAACGGCTTAAATTTCAAAATTCTTCTGCACCGATGAATCGAGCATAGTTCGCCAAATATTTAGCAAATATTTCTTTAATTTTATAATTTGGATGAAATGAGGGATATTTTCAAGGCAATTTGTTAACTTTCTTGAATTTTGACAATTTCAAAAGACTCTAAATTTCAGAAAAAATGTCTTTGCATAATTGTGTCGGCAATAGTCCGCCAAGTATATTAACAAATAGTTCTAGATTTTATAATTAAAGAATTTAGGTATATTTTCAAGGTTTTTGTCAGAATTTCAAAATTTCAACAATTTTAAGCAGCTTAAACTTCAGAAAAAATTTCTGCTGCCTCATGCATCGGGCCCTGAGCCCAAAAGAATAGGGCGTCGTCCCATTTATACCCTTTTCAGAGGGCGTTGTTCTCATCAGAGCTTTTATTGCACTGTGTTCCTGCGGCAATTTCTCTGATCCATTTATGGATCAGTTGCCACAATTATAAGCGCAAAGTTTGCCTGCGGCGATTCTTCTGATCCATATGTGGATCAGGTACCACTAACAAATCCAAGACCAACTGCGGCGATACCACACCAGAGATTGTCGACTAAATATCTAGCGGCACTTCACTATCCAGTGCACATTATCGCGCACACGCTCTCAAGTTTACACTGATGCTAACGTGTTGCCACAGTTTTTAGACAAAGCTTGTTTCAGTGTGTGTTTTACCAATTGAATGAAAAATTTGTCGTGTCATGAAAGAGCACGTCACAAGCTTTACAGCAAGCTATGGCACGCCTCTCTATGACGTGAGACGAGCGAAGTATGGTCACTTCGCTGTATTGTACTTTTGTATCACTGTAACTCGCGCAATTCAAACTTTTGGATCTCGTCTTCTCTTAGCGGAATGATCAGTGAGTCGATCTCGAGACCTACGTATCCAACGAGCTCAAGACCGTCTCTCTACGACGCAAGACGAGCGAGTCAGCGATTCAATCGTCAAAATGTCGAGGGTGGCGTTTCCGCGGTGCGTGTTTGCGCAATTGATAACACTTTTGCAGCCGCATGAAAGGACGCGTCGGCAGCTTTCACCTGACGTGTCGATTGCCGCTCTACTACGTAACACGAGCGAGCTAGAGCCGTGTTGCGTTTTGACCTTTGGGTTACTGTAGCGCGCGCAATTCAAACTTTTGAATTTCGAAACCTCTTAGCTGAATGATCAGTGGTGAGACCTATCCGTGGAGCCCAAGATCTTCTTCGTACGACTTACCAACGCCGATATCTGAGAGCATGACGAACGGACGAACGAACGTATGTGCGCACGAAGAGCTGTCGTAGGGTTCGCACGTCTGAGGCCGGGCGAAAAAATTCGCTAGGCAAAATTTCGGGCCACAGAAGATTTCTTCCGAACAACGAAATTGACAAGAGCAACACAAAGAATAATTCAACTAAAGATTAGTGAGACGGCGGCTGTCGAGCGAGGCGCACAGCGCCGAGGGAGACGAAAAGTCCGAGCGGGCGAGCGAAGCGAGCCCGCGCAGGGCTTTTCTCCACTTCGGGGCGCGCCTCGGCCGCTAGTACATAGGTACTATTCTTCGACATTTGACATTCAGCGATTCACCGTTAGCTCTGGTCATAGAACCATCTTCTCTGTCTAATGAACTGGGTGTGATGGCCGAAGAGGGGCTGAAGCGTCACGTATTGCATGACGTTGCCCAGCAAGGCACAGGTCTGTGAAGCTTTCATTTCTTCGTCCGGTCTCGGCCGGGCGAATACGTACCCAGGGTGACCAATAGAAACTCATTTTAGTTTCAGTTTCAGTTTCAGTTAAAATTATGGTGTTGGCTGAGTTTCAGTTTCAGTTTCAGTTATGGAATCCGCGTGAGTTTCGATTCAGTTACTGAAACTGAGTTTTAGTTATTGAAGGTTCAGAAAGCCACAACGAATTGCTCAAAATCATCCTTGTGGGATGATATTTAGTGGACAAAAAAGCGATTTCTAAACTTGGGATGTCATCCTTGCATATTTGGACCTCAACATGAACTAAACGCCTGCATATATAGGGAAATTTGGCTAGAATTTTATGAATATCTGCTGAAATTCGGTAAAATTTGACATTCAAATAACTGAAACTAAACTGTGAGTTTCAGTTTCAGTTTCAGTTCCAGTTATGTAATCCGCGCGAGTTTCGATTCAGTTTCAGTTTCAATTAACTGAAACTGAAACTGAAACTAGTTTAAGTTTCTATTGGCCACCCTGTACGTACCCTACGAGAGCTCGGTGTGCGTGCGTCCGCCTGGCGAACTCTTTACAATGTCGCTCAGAATACAACATAAAAAAACTTTAATAATGGAGCTGTTCTGAACAGTTGTTCTATGCCTCCATCGGAATCGACGGGAAGATGTTTTATCTGCAACACTCGGATACGGACAACGCAGATATGTACGCTTCTGTTCCAGGCGTTGTCCTGCGTCCGGAAGGCAAGGAGCTGGCAAGGAGAAATGCTCGTCGAGTACGCTTGCGGCGTCGACGAATACCGACGACCGCTTCTCGACAAGAACTATTCGTCCTTCAAGGCGCTAGCCTTCAACGTGGAAAGCGTCATTCGGAAGGAACAGCAGGACTGGAAAATGGCCTATCTTGCCAGAAGCGAGGGAGCCGCTGAGGGAACGGTGGCTTGGCTGGTCGATTTGAGCCAAGTGCGGGCCACTTCGATACGCCTGCTACTCAAAAGTGAGACCTTCGAGAGCGGCTCGGTGGTCGCCCAGTGCAAAGTGGACGACAAAACCTTTTCGATCAAAGGTGAAGTGCGCAGCTTGCGATCCGAAAAGGGACAAAATCGCTTGAAAAGCTCCCTTGTATGCACCTACTTCAGCTGGCGATCTCCTACTCAGAGGAAAGGACGTCGAGGGCGCCAAACAGCTGGCGATCGCCGCGTCGCTTAGTGGCGGGGACGGCGTCGCCGCCTGGCAACACGCCCAGCTGTTCCGCTGTTCCCTCGCCTCCGAGGAAGTCGGCTTTCGCTTGTCGATCCGATTTGAGTTTGTATAGTGCTAAACTACCTTGTTGGGTGTCCCCGGTATCTATGGCGTATCTCAATTGCCCATGCCTCTTAAATACCGGCTTGTAATTGTAACACGATTTCTGGAATTCTCATCGAATGTTTTGAATGCTTAGAAGTAGATTCGGCGACAAAGGTATCATGAACGATTAAAATAGAGCACAGATAGCATGGACACCTTGCTGATATTTTGCATGATTTGGCTTGCACTTTCGGCGATCCTCGCGGTACACTGTTCCTGGCCTGAGGTTGCTCTTTACAGTATTACTTTCCGCATCGTGGCGCGACGAAAAACTGTATGTCTAATTCTTTTAGGGTACCATTATTTGTGGATGTGCGTAGGTGATGATGTGTCAAGTCGCCTTCGGGATTCAGTAGGCTAGGCGAGTCGTTCGATTACTGGAGCTGTCGGGTGCGCAGTATTGGGCGTCGAATTCGAGTGTCTTGCGGGACAGTTCAACATATCGGAACGATTTCCACAGTACCGTCGGAACTTCCACTAATCTGGCTCGTCTGCAGTGTACAAAACCTACTGTAGAAATTTCCAACTTGTGCCGAAGTAAAACAGTTGCGCAGCGATAAGCGTGGAGCGGAAAGACAGCGAAGGCTGCCAATGCAAATAGAGCTTCCAATGCAAATGCAGTTGGTGTCGCCGTCGGGCGATACTGGGCCGGCGTGCGCTTATCAGCTAGCGCAAGAGCCAGAGTTGCTAAAACACTCCTCTTTCGATTGGATAAACAGCCAGCAATGCGCCGCGGCATTGCCAGTGTCCGAGTTTATTGGTGACAGTCGATCTCGATCCAAGCGCCAGCCTAACGCGATGTCAAGGAGACCGATGGGACCAGCAGGAGCTTGGGCGCCTTCCATGGGAGGCCCGCGGATGAGAGGCGTGTCGTCGTTCGGAATGGGAGAGCCACCGATGATGCCTAGAATGCCACAGGAAATGGGAATGCCAAGGGGATGGGAACAGCGTGGTCAAAGGTCCAGTTTGAAGATGGACAGGTAAGACATGTCGAGAAGCTGCAGTCATCGTGCCCCGGTTGTCCTCTTCAGCGCCACTGGCTGGACACAATCAATGGGATCAATTCTCAGCAACCCGGCGCTAGGCGAAGTAGTATCTGCAGTTGCCGAAAAGCTGTTACAGTTGTATGCTTCCATGCAGCAGCCGCCAACTCGGGAGGCCCACGTTGAGCCGGCATGCGTTGAGAAAACTGGCAAAACCGCGGTGAGCGCCTGTCACACCACTGCATGTCCCAAACAACTTTGGACGTGTCACAGTGCAAACTGTGCCAGATGTGCAGAGGTGGTGTTTCTTCAGGAGCAGCTGCTAGAGGAGGCTCGCAAGCGCTACGGCGTCAACACCAAGGACCACTACAACGTCGCCGTCGTGGGTGCTGCGGGTCAGGGCAAGTCTTCCTTTATCAACGCCTTTCGGGGCGTCAAGAACAACGACGTTCGAGAGGCGGACGTCAATGGCAACGTTTTTGGTGCCGCCAAGGTACATTCACGTCAGGGGTGACCATAGAAACTGATTTAGTTTCAGTTCAGTTTCAGTTTCAGTTTCAGTATCAGTATCAGTTTTAATTTTAGTTTCAGTTTCAGTTTCAGTTTCAGTAAAGAGATTTCTTGAGTTTCAGTTTCAGTTACTGAAACTGTGTTTCAGTATTCAGTATTAAGCATGCTGCTCGCGGTTGTAAAACGTGCGTGGAATTTTGCATGGATGCGTTGCTACGTTGCTGATTGCCATGAATAAGGTGCATTCCCAAGTTTTTTCGTCATTGTTAATCAAGCAAAGTGCTAAATCAACCTAAGATGAGCCAAACATACGTCTCAAACACTGAAACTGAAACTAAAACTAGTTTCAGTAGTGCACTAATACTGATTCTTTTTGTGGAGTTTCAGTTTCAGTTTCAGTTTAAATATGTCTGACCATTTTACTTTCAGTTTCCGTTTAAGTTTCAGTATATTTATAGAAACTGAAACTGAAACTGAAACTAGTTTCAGTTTCTATGGTCACCCCTGATTCACGTGTAACAGTGCGAAGCTTCAACTTCCACTGCTGACCGATCGCTTGTTTGTGTACAGACGGGCGTGACGGAGACGACGACGAAGGTGAAGCGCTACGACTGGGAGAAGATTCCACGCCTGAAGTTCTGGGACAGCATGGGCGGCGGCGCTCTGGCCACCGGCCGCGACAACTTCTTCGAAAACCACAAACTCTACGCTTTCGACGCCATCGTCGTCGTCACCGCGGATCGCTTCACCCAATTCGACTTGGAGATTATCCAGACGCTCTGAAGTGGAAGGTCTTCATTCGGCTGTGTGTTTCCTTGTTCCAACTGGATGCTATGATCCAGTGTCACGCTAACGCAGTTCAGAAGACGGTGGCGCTGGTGCGAAGCAAGGCCGACAACGACCTTTATCAGATGGCCGGCGACGCCGAGATCGACGTCAAGGACGTGGACAAGGAGGCGAGAGCGAGCACTAACTACTCATGCGCGGCCGTTCAAACAATACCGATTGTGCTGCATAGTAAACCCCAACGATTCAGGCCTACCGTCACAAGATCGAGGCCGACATCCACGACAACATGGGAAAGTTCGACGTGGAGGAGCTCAAGCTGGTCCCGATCTTTATCGTTTCCGCCGTCGCTTGCGCGGCGGTACGGCTGACCTGCCCCATTGAGGTCTATGGCATGGACCAGGAGAAGCTGAGCACCACGTCCTGCATAGCATCGTCCAGCAGCGCCAGTGAAATCCTATTGGTACAGTACAGACACTGCTTAACGCACTGAAATCTAGGCTTTGCTCGGCTTCGTTTCTTAGCTTGGCTTTTGTTTCGCATGTATATCGTAGTTGCTTAATTTACGGCGTCACGGCATGCGACAGCTCCTTGTATGCCGTGAAATCTATCGGAGGGGACCGTGCGTCCAATGCCCGTTGTTCGTTTCCGATCTTACGCGTTCTAGTCTAGATAGACTGAGCAATGGATGGTCTTACTATTCAGGCACACCTGTTACTCACTTGACTGTGAACGTTATCTTTTAAAAACATTGGTTGTGGCCTCAACTCAAAGGTTCCGCCCAGTCTTGTCGTCGTACCACATTTTTCTAAATTGTTTTGTTATTGTTTTGTTCCACTTCTTAATCTTATAAATTGTTTTGTTATTGTTATTGTTCCAAAATGCACAAAAGTAGTCCAAATTCCGGGCCGAACGAAAAAATTTGTGTCAATTTGTGCTTTCTGAGTTTCAAAGTGGCATTTTAAAAAAATGTCGTGCAAGCAAAATTTCTGCTGACTACGGGTCTTTCGGCCATCATATTGCTTGCAAATAGCGCCGCGGGCAACAATTTTGCCATTGTTGTCCTCTATGGAAAGGGCGGTTTGACCCAATGGGGGAGGGGGCACAACCGCACTACCCCTCGATACGTCAATTACCGCATACCACGACAGACTGCACTACCTACCGGACGTGTGGAAGGGTACAGTGGCCAGGTCGGCGTCGGCGTCCAGCATCCTCTTGGAGGGCAGTCGCGTGAGCACCTGAGCGCCGCCGCTGCGCACCAGTCGCTTGAAGGCCTCTGGAGGCGGCAGACTCTCCAGGGGGTAGTCGTCGCTCAGGAAGTGGAAGTGGCAGCCGTGGAACAGCAACGGCATCTGAAGTTGCCTCGGTCTATGTGACAGCAACCGATACCGCAAAAAGCCAAAGAGTGGTACACGCCCAATTTGTGGTGCGTCTCCAAATAGTGGCGCAGGTAGAACAAGGTTAAATCAATAGTGGTGCGCACTGCGCAGCCATGCGTGTACAACTACTGGAGACAGTCATTAGGCAAAGAATTCTGTGCAAGCTGCTGTATACTTGGCGAAACTCTTCTCTCAGATTAGGCATATTCTACCTTACAAATATCCAGTCGAGATGTTGATCAACATCGCCCAAAGGCTCACCTTGAGCTCTTTGGAAAGGCGCGCCTTCTTGGGGGCGCCGTGCCAGCGGCAGTCGTCCTTGGAGACGACCGTCTCGATCTCGAAGTCTGCCTCGGGCATGATGCGCTTCTTCTCGAAGCTCCGAATCAGCCAGTCGGACGATAGGAGGAACACGCGCCGGAGGATGGCGCCGCAGACGCGCGTCGTGCGCGGCGTAGCCGTCGAATCGTCGTGCTTCTCCTCGGGCTGAAATGTCCAGAAAGGCCTTCCGCTCACGCTTTTGCGAAGGCGCCCACCCCTCTGGACAATACATGTGTAAGCGTCTCACCGGCGGGGAGGGACCAAAATGTAGGGGATCGTTCTGGCAAGATGCCCTGAGGGCCCCATGCCTTGGGGGGGGGGGGGGTTTACGGTTCGTACACATACCGGCATGGGGCTAGGGAGGGCGTGGGGGGGGGGTCGTCCATCATCCGGTCACACGCGTATTCTCCCGACCCTCCAACTCTCCTCCTCCCCCACCTCGACCACGTAGTGCGTGGTCCTGTCGCTCAGCTGGGGAAAGCTGCTTCCCGAGCTGTTCCTCGACGTCTTGTTCAAGTCCTCGCCCACAATGGTGACGTTGGGGAAGAGCCTGGCCATCCACTGGGCGCACTGCTTCGCTTTGGGCGACAGCGCCGACGACAGGGACACCCAGAGCTTCCCTGCGCTCTGTCTCGGCGGAGAGACGATCCCGTGCTTGGGAGACACCGGATCGGCCAGGAAGCGCCCCAGAAGCTCCGCGATCTCCGCATCGTTCGAAGTATTGAGGTCGGAGGCAGTGTGTCCGAATATGTCGGCCTGTGAGGGACAGGCGCCGGCTTCCAGTAGCGCCCGAACCACCTCAAGTCGACCGGACTCGCAGGCGAGGTGGAGGGCGGTCTTGGACGTGTCGCGCTCTGAACAGGCTATAATTACAGGAAGTTCCGCGCAGCGAAAGTCGCCTGCTGTCGTACCTAAGAAACAAAGAATCTCACGCTACCCCTCCTATTATTGTCAGTGTAATCAGCCTACCTAAACGCGTAGTGAAATTTCTTCGCCAGAAAAGGTGATATATCGCGTGTAACTTGTCTCCAATACCAACCTGGGACGTCGAGCAAGGCGCCCGCATTCGCCAGCTCCGTTACTACTGAATCGGCACCAGCGGCGGCAGCTTCGTGCACCGCCGTCCAGCCGCCATTCGACTGGGCGTTGAGCCGCTCCGCCGTCGAGTTCTGGAACGCAACGGCTACTTACTTGGAATATAGTTCACTTCACTTCAACCTCTGACGCCACTTCCAACGTGAAACGCAAAACGACGCTCAGTTCAAGCTTGGCACGCCGCACACCTCTCTTAATAGGCGTTTGACGCCTTCCAAATCGGCGCTTCTGGCCGCCAGGTGGAGGGGAGTTTCCCGGCTGGCGCTAAGCCGTTTCGCCGTCGCTTTGCTGCTTGAAGTGGACGACGCGACGGAGACGACAGAGGAGCAAACGCTTCCGACGCTCTCCGACCTCTTGCCTGAAGCAAGCGGACGCTCGATTAATAGTAAGCCATCGTAAATAGAACCATCGTAAGCTAGTCAAAGCGGGCGGAATAGGGCTCACGCTTCCTTCCTCGTCGCTGAGGCGCATCTCCATTGTCGCTTTCGTCGGCCAGATTGATTGTCGGCCCTTCGACGAGGGCTTTCGCCGGCTCTCCAGCTAGCACAGGCGCGGGCGCCGCAGTTTCAGTCGTGGTAGGTATCGTGGACGCACTTCCATCTGTGAGAGGCTCTTCATTCTTCGCGGAAGTCGGCTTCTTGGGTTCAGGATTCGAGGCAGCAACTCGTGTCTCCTTCGCTGCTGGTGGAGGCAGCGATTTGCCACCTGCGGAGCCGCTGATCGCATTTCTGGGTAGCTCTTTCTGAACGACGTTCTTCATAATCTGCGCACTTGCTGTCGTGTGATGAAGTCCGAAGGCGTACCTTGGGCCCGCGCCGGCGAATCGTCACGGTGGCAGCTTTGGGTTTCGGCTTCTGCCGCTGTGGCCGACCCACAGGCGATTGGGGAGCGGCAAACAGGTCGTCTTCGAAGTTGAACACGGCGTCGAAGTCGTCGGCGGTCGGCTTCTTGGAAGCGCCGCCGGTCACGACCAACGGCTGAAGAACGGATCGCTTCCGTTGTAAGTAGGACCTAGCGCGCGCGATTGGAACCGATGCACTCATCCCACCTTGAAGGGCCGGTAGAACCTGCCCTCGCTCTTCGCCGCCGCCGGCGGCTGAGAGGGCGCCACTTGTTGACTGAGCACGTCGTCGAATAGGCGCACGTCGGCAGCGGCTTCTTTCTTCACCTGCCGCAGTTGAGGCGACTTGACCGAGAGAACGTGCCGTTTCTCCTTCGGACTCGCGCCTGAAGTTGCATCCAGCTAGGCGACTAGGAAGCGACTGACCAACTTCGATCGAATTCCTAATAGGTAGGTTGGAATAGCATGATCTGCAGCTGCAGCCGATATTCGCACACAAAAGGCAGATATGGTGGCACTTCCTAACCACTGGCACTTCCAGGTCCGCTCTCGCCGCTGCCGGGGGCGACGCTTCTTGCTTCTGGTTCTGCCGTTCTATTATCCGAGCAAGAAGACGTCACTTCTTCCCCTTCGTCTCCACTCTCTTGAATCGGCCACAGGTTGGGGAACTCGGTCACGGGCTCCTCACTGGGAGCGTCGTCGCTGGCTTCCGCCGCTACTCCGACGGGTGCGGGCGGCGCCAGCGACGCCTGCGAGGAAGAGACAGATAACGGGAAGTTCTTGAAAGAGGGGGGGGGGGTGCGATCTTCAAGAACTTGGCAGTTTTCAACAGAGTGGTGCACTGGAAGCAGCAGGGGGGGGGGGATAATCTTTTCACATTTACTGAGAATTCGAAGTACTTGGGAGTCTTGGACATGCCCTGTTCTACTATCGCCCTGTTGTATACCCCTCGTCGATTTGCATAGTTTCTTATGGTAACGTTGAAGCGCGTGCACACAGTCGCTTCGCTCATCAATAGCTCACCTGAAATTGTTCCACTGTTCGCCTTTGTCCGTCTTCGAGGATGGCGCGCTGACTCTGCTCCACCGACAAGGCTTGCACCTGCAGCAGCAGCAGGTGCCGACGCGACTCACGAAACATAACCCCCACGAATCTCCAGTGGCGAAGCCGATTCTACCTCTTGCTTGGCGGCCAGGCTCTTCCTGTACTTCTCCATCGCCGCCTCCAGTCGCTCGGCCAGCACAATGAGCTCGCTGAGCTGCATGTCTCGACGGTTCTCCTTCGGAAGGTAGGCGGCGAAGCAGATGGGACAGGTGCGGTTCTGCACCGTCCTGTTGACGGCTTTGACGCAGACGGGACAGAAGACATGCTCGCAGCCGCCCAGGCGCCACAGCTCGCTTGGAGAGGCGCTGAGAAGCGATTGGTGTGGTGAGAAAGCGCTCCGGAACGCGACAGACACAGTAGAAAGAACCGCACCAATTCTCGGGCGCCGGCGCGTTCTTGACGCAGAGATCGCACCGAAAGGCGCCTCTGAAGGCGTCCACGGCTGCCTGTAGTTGAACCAGACATATTGCCATCTTCCGGTTGCTGTTTCTTCGCCTCGAGAATGGAAAGTCCTCTCCTCAAAGCATCGACTATTCTTCTGTCCGCGATGCAGTGTGTGTGTGGATGAAAGGTACGGAGATTTGAATCTCGCGGTCGATATAAATTGCATCAGGTCAGGTACTGTAGCCTGCCGTTCAAGCGTCAGGTACATATGAGGACAATCGATAAGCACCGCCAATGCACACCAATGTACGACCGTTGTTTACACCGAACGAAGCAACAGACGCCAACGACAGGAGAAACTCAAAGCTCAGCCAGTTTTCAAGAGTTCGTTGTACTCTTTGGAGGAGACAAGAAGGTCGTGGGGTCTGCAGGATTTGTGCGCGGAATCTGAGTCTCTTCGGCGCGCTTCTCCTTCATTCGACGGTTCTGGAACCAGATCTTGACCTGACGCTCGTTCAGACCAGTCTGCTGACTGAGCCGACTGCGCTCCTTCTTCTCCAGGTAGCGGCTCTTGTTGTAGGAGTCGACGAGATGACGAATAACGTCCGGTTTATACGCCTGACGCTTCTGGCGATTCTGCGGCAGCTGCCAGAAGTAGTCCGTGAGACCTGCCATCTCTTTCTTAATCGCATATCGAAGCAAGTGCCGTGTTCGTCAAAAGTTATGCACAGCACAACTGTTAAAGTTCACGAAAATAAACCATGTTCGCTGAACCGGGTTACCACAAATGCTGGAGAAGTTAGTAGCAATGGAAACGACTATTTTGAAATAAAGACGTCGATCGAATCGCTGTTACGACACCCGCAGTTAGAAAACAAGACACAAGAAGTCGCGCCGCAACTGGAGGCCACACCAGTTAGCAAGGCAAACACACGGCAAGGCACTGCGTTTAGCTTCTGTACGGATCCCACAAGGTACATTGTATGTAATCTCCACAGTCGTTTTCATATCGAGGATGAATTTATGCACGCCGCATGGGCCTGTCGAACCGCCAGTTGAAGCAATCTGTAGCTAGACAAGAGCATATGGACATAGCTACATATCTACTTATGCTAGGTGACCCATGCATTGTATGGTGTATTGCGTACATATGTGGTGACATCACCGGTGCGCAAATCCTCCAGTGTCGCAACGCAAACATGGCGCTAGGGTGCGATTTCGTGGTAGGCCACCTCGTGGGCCCTGCCGAAGCCGGCGGCGGCGGCCAACTCGGGTCTCTGCCTCTCCTGTCGCTTCAGCTTCATGCGCTTGTTCTGGAACCAGGTCTTGACCTGCCGGTCTGTCATGCCCAGATCGTGCGCTAGCTTCTCGCGCTTCTGTCGCGTGATGTAGTGGTGAGCGCGAAAGGCCTCATCGAGAAAGTGGCGCTGCCGGGGCGTGAAGGTGGAGCGCGCCACCCTCGGCGACGGGTGCGGATGGTGGTGGCAGAGGGTGGAGGGCCGAATGGAGAATGGGGCGCCTCCGAGTTGGTCCGTGTGGGCGTTGTCGGCCGCGTGGAAGTAGGACGGCTGGCCGACGGGCGGCTGCGGATAGCTGGGCTGCAGCAGTGTCTGATAGTTGACGGTCTGCCTCTGGCCCGTCGTCCAGCTCGGCTGCTCGGACGGCAGACGGTAGCCGCTGTCGTCGTCGTCGTCTTCGTTGTCCTCGTCTCGACCGAGAACGGTCCAGAACTTCCACCCGCCATCGTGCTGACCTCGACTATCGCCCGCCCCTTCCTGCGATAGCTGCGAGGAGGGCGGAGCGACTACTTCAGCAGCTTCTCCTTTGAAAGCATTCCCTCCAGCTTGCGGATAAGTGGGTTCTTGTTGGTCGCATTTGCCGGCCACAGACGACGGCTGGCCATCTCAAACAAGCAACCGCACTGCACGACAATCAGGCAAAGGCAACAGCGATACAGGCAGCGACAGGCGCAGACAGACAGAAGAAGGAGCAACTTGGGAAACAAACGACACTCGTAAGCCGCGTGCAAGCTTGCTGACCAGACATGCACCTTTGCCATTCGTCCGCTGCTTGCTTCCTTCATTGCTTGCCAGTTGTCGTCTTTGCTCCAGTGGGTCGGACAGACGGACACGATTGTGAAAACGTCAATTCCTCTCGACGGACGCAACAACACACTTTGTCATAATCGCTGTCATGGGACTACGCTAGGAATAGAGAGAGAAAGAGAGCGAAATAGAGAGATAGTGGAACACGCCAGCCATGGACAGAAGCGAATCGTCGCATCGCGGCGCCGACTGGGGAGCCGTTCAAAAAACCTCTCATTACCATGCGTCCGAGGGAAAGGTTCTGTCAAAGCGCCGTAAAATTTCCATGCCGAAAGACTGCGACCGAGATAAGTAAGCCTCGGCGGTCGGGAACTACCGTAACCACCCCCCCCCACCCCGCCCCCTCCGCCAACGAAATTGAAAGCGCTGGGCACCACAAGGGTGGTGCGGGGGGGGAGTAGAGCGGCGTTGCCAGATGGCGGGGTGCGGGCGTGAGCGAGCAACAAGCTCCCTCCATGCGACCCTATCTTTTGGCGCCGTCCGAACGAACCTACTACCACTATCTCTAGCAAGTGTGCACGCTGTACCCTGCGGTAATAAGGGTAGGGTCGTTAACCGGGCCCCGCTGGCGGGCCCCAAAAGCCCATTACGGTGCCTTTCGAAAGCCGTAAATTACACCGGCAAGCCGCCGCTTTCTCTCCGTATGTACGTCAAGAAGCCCTTTGGAAACGTCAACATTGATTGAGGAGGCGACTGAAAGATCGACTCGGACATTGGGAGAGGTACACTGAACACGACGCATCACCAGAGTTCAAGAGCGGCCAAGTAGTACCGTCATCAACACGTACAATATAACACAAAATGCAGTTTCTTTGGTTTTGTATGGATCGACGAGACAGGCGTCAAGCGGCAAAGATTCTAAAGCGGTCGACAGAGAACGCGAGGACAGGACTGAACGAAAGCGTTGTGATAATTGCTACAACATCAGCGAATGATCGAAGGAGGCGAGACTGTAGTGATGCTGATGAAACTGCTGGAGCTGCTGTTGAGCGACGAATTTGGGGTGCAAGTTGGCCGGCAGGTGTCGCTCCTCGGCGGGAAGTTCAGGAACGACCAGTGAACAAGAGGGTCTGGGCTGCTGCGGCTGGTGGAAGAGCGCATCGGTCTGCGTCTTCTGCTCTTCCTGCTGCTGCTGCTCTTGCGAGGCGCGCTGCTCCTTCTTGAACTTCATGCGGCGGTTCTGGAACCAGATCTTGATCTGCCTCTCCGTCAGGAACAACTGCTTGCTCATCTCGATGCGCCGACGGCGGTTCAGGTAGCGGTTGTAGTGGAACTCCTTCTCCAGCTCCAGCGTCTGATACCGGCTGTAGGTCTGCCGGCCGCGCTTCTTCTCTGCAGCCAAAGGAAATTCTCTACGAATGCTGACATGCAGTAGTGAGTGAACGGCTGCGATGATTTCAGTCCTTTTGGCGTCCTACTTAGATTACGGTAGTGGAGAGAAAACGGCGGCGACGGCGGCGACGCTACTTTCTCAATTCTCTCGACTCGGCACCGAAAAGGAAATGGCGTCCGCGGGATCAGCGGGGTGCGAACAAGGTCGCGCCGCGGGCCCGCACGCAAGTTTTTGCCCGCGTGGGAATTGCGTGACCGACAGGACAGCGGCCATTGATACCGTAACCGCGGATGCGACGAGTCGCTTCTGTCGTAGAACAAAATCCGACACATCAAAACGTCTAGAGTATCTAGAACCTAGAGAAAACGGGGTAAGAGCGCCAATTACTAACTCTTAAAACAATACTCAAGGTCAAGATCAACGCAGATTGTACATATTGCACCGTTGTGGACTGAGCCTTAAGTGAACACTCACACATACACGCACAAGAGAGCACAGGACGGTGCCGACAGCAGTGAGAAGGAACTAGATGACAAGATTGACTATGAGAGAGGCATTTGGCTTTCGCGCATGTTCAAAGTTAGCCTGGGAAGAAACGCAACAGAAACAAACGGTGAACTCCCAGAAGTAAAGTATGGGCTCTAGTCTAGATAGAGTAAGCAACAAAACGACTACAGCGCCGAAGCATGAGATTTTGTTAGCTTCACTGGTTCGTACAGAGAGCTCCAAGAGAAGCTCATCTCAAAGCGCAACGAGCGTTCACTTGTTTCCGTTAGTTTCAAATATGTTTCAGATCATCGCGCAGCAAATTTCAGCAGTCTTAGGAACGCTCGTACGCTCTCGCCTAGAGCGCGCGCGGCAACCACAAGGAAACACTCTTCTGTTCAAAACAAACCCTCCAAGCTCCCTACAGTTCTTGCGTGAGAGACGAACGATTACTTCTACCATACAGGGTCGCGAGCGAGAGAGAGGGAGGAGATCGACGTCGTCTATTGCTGGACGGGTGTGCCGCCGCAGAAGGGGAAGGAGCTGTAGTGGGCGTACGGGTGGTAGGTGTAGTAGGGGTTGTTGTAGACGCGATTGTAGTGGTCGAAGCTGACGGCCGCGTGGCTGCTGGCCGGCAGCAGCTGCTCCGCCGCCGGCGTCAGGTCGTCGGCGGTCGTCGAGGACGCCGCCGCCGTCACGTCGCCTCCACCGGCGGCGCCTGCGTTGCCCGTGGTCGTGGTGGTGGAGGAGGCGTCCTCGTCGCGCCTCTTCTTCTCCTTCTTCTCCTTCATGCGCCGGTTCTGGAACCAGATCTTGACCTGCCGATCGCTCAGGTAGGTCCGCTGCGACAGCTCGATGCGCTTCTTCTTGGTGATGTAGCGGTTCATCCGGAACTCCTGCTCCAGCTCGAAGGTCTGCCAGCGCGCGTACGTCTGTCGGCCCTTCTTGCCTGCGATGGGTGTTGGAGATGGAGCGTTTACATCTCTTTGGCTGCTTCTCTGCCTTGTGGTCGTCGATGGGAAATGAAATGTGGAAGGCTCAGGAGGTCATCGAAAATCACGAGCTATCGGCGTCGCATCGACGACCACAAGAAATTTGCCTTCCCTGCACTTTTCGATGGGTTCTTTTGCCTTCGCGTCTGAATTCAGAACCTCAAGCTGGCTTGCGACGTCGTCACATCTGCGCATGTTCCCCCTCCCTCGCAGTATCAAGATCCAAGAGGCCACAAAGCGGCGACGGCAGCGGTGGTAACAACAACAACAATCATTCCCTCCGACTAGTCGCCGAAAAGTCTATGGGAGTGGAGGGAGGGGAAGCGGGAGAAGATCAAAGGGGCCGCCGCACAGGCGCGACAGAGAACACACGGCGGGGAGCGGCGGCGGGAGCTCGCGCGGCGAATATTTTAACACGTATCGCCCCCACAGGACGAGTCTCACTCAACCGGGCCCACCCGCCTGCCGAAGAGCCGCCGCCGGCGGCGGCAGCGGCTGCGGAGAAAAGGCGCGCTAATTTATCGCTGACAGTCACCTCGGCCGCCGACTGACTGACTACTGACTGGATATGATTGCGACGGACGTCGTCGTCTCGGCCTGCGCTCGGGCGCACTAACTGTGGGCGCGCTCGTCTTCGTCCCTGTCTCCGGCGCGAGAAGTTATGACGACCGATTAACTTGTGCCGTTCGAACCATGTGCCGTTGATCGTCCGACCGCCCCCTACAGATGCGCGACGCCGAAACACGAACAAGTCGTGAGCTGCAGCGGTCGCAGGAATGTGACTCAGACGAGTTTGCCAACCGGCGTCTCCGTGTTTGTCCTTCGTCAGAGGTGTTAAGAAGTGGAGCCATGTGAAAGGAACCGCCCTCCGTTCTCAGTCTCCCCATTCTCCGGCGCTCGCACTTTCTCGCGGGCCGCCGGCGCGCCTCGTAAATTTGACGGACGGCGCTGTCACCTGACGATGGCGGCGGCCACTTCAAAGGGCGACACACAGCAAGGCGATGGGAGCGGGAGGGAGGGCGAGGAGAGGAGAGAGAAAGGAGGTTCCCAACTTGAATGGAAGCGAAAGAGTGGAAGAATTCCTCCCCAAAAAGCCGCGCGGCGCCTCCTTCTCTTTCTGGAGATAGCCGGCGGCCAACAAAACTCCAAGGAAGCAAGACAGACGAAGGAGGGGCCTAATCGCCTAACGACAATAAAGGGCTTAGCTCGGGTCGGGTCGATAACGGGCGGCCGCGACCAACCGGCCTTTATCGAGGAAGCCCCTCTGACTGACTCCCTTTGAGTGGTCGAGATGGGAGCCTCAGAGTGGTGTCCCTAGTAGGCGCACACTACGGTAGACGAGCGAAGGAGTTAGCCGCGAGGGGCGGCTGGCGGCAGCGGCGAGATTTCCCCTTTGAAGTCGCCGCCGCGTCGTAAATTGTTGGTTTCAGTTGCGCGCGCGCTAAATGGCCACGTCCTCTTCCCTCCTCAGTTGTCGTCGTCGTTGGCGGCTGACTAATCGAATGGAATCTCCCTCAGCTGCCGCCGCTGCCGCCCGCGGCGCTTTTTTGGCCCCGCTCAAGGGCCCCCCACTACTCCACTCGAGAAAATCGAATTTGCAAAGATTAGTTCCTTCGGCGCACTCCGAAACAGAAAACGGGCAGCAGTTTACGTGGTTTACAACGAACCAGACAATAGACAGAATCTAGGCAGAAACGATATTTCTCTGGTGGCTATCATTTCCGGTCAGGTCCATCATGCAACTCTAGTCAGCAATGGAGAGTAGGAGGCATGGAGCATCCACTTCTAATCCGTCTAATTGTTTGATTGACCCTGGCCTGGCAAAGAGCACGCCGCGGCACGACGGCCCAATAAAATTCCGAACGCGAACGCCATAAAAAGCCCGGAGACGATGCCGAATTCGGCGGCAGCAGCGGAGGCAACGCTCGTAAAAGGAACGCGGCCGTAAATTAGCGCGCCGCGCGCGCAACGGAAGGAGGTTGCTTTGCGCTTGTGCTCGTGAGGTTCCTTCCTCCGCCGCCAGTTTACGATCCTCTTCCTTCCATGATCGCTTCCACGCCCAAAGGAACAAGAGTGGGAGAATAGGGAGAGAGCATCAGCAGCAGCAAGCGCGCACACAAGAGAGCAGCAGCATCTCCAAGCACCTGCGATGGTCGCCTGACAGATGTTCGGCTGCGCCCGACGACGACGGCGACGCCCCCTGTCCCCGCAGGGGAAGGGGTCGCGCTCACGCGTCAGGCGTTCCCGCCGCCTACGCAGCTTCTGCTGGGATTACGGTAGAGTAGGACTGAGAAGGTTTGTAATTCGCGCGGAGATTCCTCGTCGTTCTACATACGGTGAAGTCCAGTAAGCAATATGTTATTCTCTGATAGACACTTCTGTCATCTGAAGCGCAGCCAAGTTCAACCTTGCGTCAGAGATTCGCCAACCGTGCTTACTACACCTTACGATTGCAGATACTGGGGGGGGGGGGGGGGGGGGGGAGTTGGGGAAGGGGACCAAGCGTCAGTGTCAATGAAGCTCCCGCCACCGTAACAAGCCAACAGAGGAGGCAGAGCTCGCGTTTCCGCTCGTTCGACTCCAACTTTTGTTTTCGTGATGTGTGTGCCTTCATCTGAACACGTAAGCGCTTGAAAGTGAGCAGGAGCCAGGAAGTACGAAAATCAATGGAGTCGAATCGAAAGGCAGTACGCGAGCGTCACGTCCTCTAGCGAGCTAGCAAGAGAGAGAGAGGGAGTCATTGGAGGACGAGTCAAAAGAGATACGGTAGCGCCGCCGCCGCAAGCCAGCTTTCAGAGGCGTTCAGAGCTTGACGAAATCTGCCGAAGAAGTCGCCAAAGTCAAGCAACCAGTACCACGGTCGGTCAGATTTCGTCAGAGCAAAGTTCACGATTGTAACCCCTCACCAGAAACGGCCCAAAGAGAACAGGGACAGGGAAGTTAGAAAGCGACGATTGAGTATTATTATCATATTGCATTTTAAGTCTATGTACGTATGATAGTGATAAATTTGTATGAGCTACCTAAGCTGCCAATTACCCACAGTCGCATTTGCAGAGTGTCCCAAACAAAAGTCGCCGTTCAGTCCATCTGTCTACGAAGAAGCTATTTGTTGCTGTTGCTTCACTTGGACACAAACTCTCCGCGAATGCGACCGTGTCTCTCCCGAGCAAGTACTAGAAGCAAAACGCGCCCACCTCCAAAAGGGTTGGCCCATCTCTGGTGGTACATGGCGGCGGCGGCCACTCCGTAGGGTCCGTAGGCGGTTGCCCAGGGATAGCCAGCGGCGGCGGCGTTCTGCCACATGGGCATGGCCGGATAGGCGCCGGCGGCAGCTGCTGCGGGAGCATAGGAGGCGCCACCGTAGGCGCTTCCCTGCGTCCCGTAGCCGAGAAGGTCGGCGGGACTGGCGCCTGCCTGCTGGCCGTCGGCGGGTGCGCACTGCTGCTGCTGGGACAGCTTCTGCTGGTCAATCGCCTGCTGCTGTTGCTGCGGCTGCAGCTCGCTCTTGATCCCGTACGCGGAGGAGCCGCCGCCGAACAGCGCCTCCGTCTGCTCCGTCAGCTGCTTCAGGGGGTCCGACAGCTGCTGAAGATTGGGGGCAGGCTTCGAATTATCACGAAATTAAACTCACGAAAAGCATAGACGCGAGAAGGAATTGAATGGAGATGGATTACGAGGAAATGGAATTACGATAATTTATCACACAATGTTTAGTATATATTCTGATTTGTGCCTGAATCAAAAGTGTGTCACTCTACACATTTGTGTCGTACAATAGGTCCATGCGAAGCGGTCATGAGGTCTCTAGAAGAGAAACAATAACTTGTCTGTTCCATGTCTAGTAGGGAAAGTCTTCTGCGCTGTCTTGTGCACAAAATAAATCTTTACGACCGTAAACTGGGCGGCGCGCGGCGTATCACGACGGCGACCATTAACTTTATAGCTCTATAAATTTCTAGCGAAAGTCGATTATTTCCCCATTCTCGCTTTTGGGGGAGTCGTATTTACTCGTACACACTTCGTAGTACTTGAACCACTAGGCGATTTGAGACATTACGGTGTCACCACAACAAGGCAGACGGCGCTCACCATCGAGGACGACGACTGCAGCTGCTGCTGGAGCAGCGTTCCCGCCGTGCTGTGCTGGTGCTGTTGGAGTTGGTGGTGGTGTTGCTGCGGCTGCTGCAGAAGACTCTGATGCGGCTTGCAGAAGGCGCTCTGTTGGAGAGCACCGTAGAGACCCTGCGTCGTCGCCCCGGACGACGACGGCAGCGTCGACGCAGACGACGACGACACTCCATTGATGGTGGTCGATTCGACGGTCGTTGCTACTCCGCCTCCGGTAGTAGCTGCTGCATTGACGGCGGTCGCGGCGGCCTCCGAAAACGGCCGCATTAACTTGCGGCGGCAGCAGCGCCGTTGACGACGCCGACGACGCCGAGGACGACGACACGCTCATTTGGGAGAGGCGGCGGCGCCCAGTGGAAGCGTCGGCGGAGGCCGATTATGTCGCGAGGTGATGGCCTTCGTACGACGGAGTTGATGGCCCGTTGGCAATATCGGAGCGAGACGGGGAGAGAGACTCTCTGGCGACCGTCGTCGTAAACGGCCGAAATGGCTTCTCGATGAAAGATGAAGCCGAGAAGACGGCGACGTCGCCAGAAGGGGGAACGGAGAGAGGGGGCGCCGCCCGTCCAGCCAATGGCCGCTTGCCCCCCAACCGTATTGGGGGCGTGGCCTGGAATGGAAAGGAAGTGAGAGAAGGACACAGGGGCGCTGACGCAGGTAGATACACAACAGAGAGTACAGGGTGGGCGACTGAGTGCATAATCTCCCCCCGATGAAGGTGTTCCTTTTGTGACCGGCTGTCGCGCGACGGCGGCGGCGCCGGCAACGACTTTTTCTCACGACATGAATCAAATATTGGACAGATTCGCGCGCGGGCGGCCGCCGTGCTTGACTGAGGGGCGCGTGTTTGCTTCCTTCGTCGAAGGGGGAGCGGAAGGCGGTTACGGTAGTCGCATCGCAGCAGCGGCAGGCACGAACCGATTGCTTTGGCCGAATCTGTCCGAAATTCGCTCGGCGTGACCGCAGCGCGAGAGAGTGGCGCCTCGTAAATCTCGGACAAAATTCGGCCCAATCGTTCGTCTCTCGTCGGCCCGTCGGCACATCTGCGGAGCACACAGGGTGTTTTTTTGGCTTCGTCCCTCCAGATTGAGACGATCGAGATCGACCCTTGATGGCCTGTGGGAGGGCCGTCCGACTTCCCCCCATCACACTGGATGGGCAAGAGAGAAATTGAGCAGAACTGCAGAAAGGAGTTATACATAGATAGAGTACTGTGACCCAAACGTAGAATGTACCGGGAATTACGGTTTGTTTAGGTATGTAGACGATGGGCGGGTGGATTAGAGTCGATTAGATGGGGGTGCACCAAGCCAGACACCCTTACAGTATGGAAAATTGGCCTGCTTGGTTAGTCAACGAGAAGTCTTGTGTGGCAATCTTCTCACTTGCCAGAAACTCCTGTGACAACGAATAGAACCTGCCTACCGCATAGCTAAGAATCTGCGTCAACTGGACTTCTCGTCAAGTCGGGGTGTGTCCTAAACGGACGCCTCTGAAGAAATAGATAGGGTAAGGTAAAGAATAAGAAAATGCGAAGCTAGGCAGAGTAATCTGACCTTGTGTCGGGGGGGGGGGGGGGGGCACGAGCGGGCCCAGGGGGGGGGGGGGGCACTGCCCCCCCTTACGGTCCGGCCTTTAAGAAAACATTTTCTTAAACGACACACGAATATGAAAAAATTTCGCCTGCGGCGCTATTTTATAAGAGAATTTGGCATTTAGGGACCAAAAATCGCCAAATTTTCGCCTGCGGCGCTCAATTTAGGCAAATTTTCGTTCAGGGAAGGCGAAAAATGTAAAAATTTTCGCCTGCGGCGCAATTTTAAATCTAAATTTAGGGTATCTCACGGGTTGCAAAGGTCAAATTTTCGCAATTTTTGGCGTTAAAATGGCCTAAAAGTGCGAAATTTTCGCCTGCGGCGCTTTGAAAAAATTTTGGATTTTGTGCCCCCCCCCTATCGGAAAATTCTGGGCCCGCCACTGGGGGGGGGGGGGGGGGGGGGGGGGGGGGGGAGGAGGCTTCCTTCTTCATAACAAAACAAGTTGGTCTGTTTAGTGCCAAACAGCATACCCGGATATAATATTCGAAAATAAAGTTTTGCTCTATAAAAGTGGGACCCAAAACTACATATACCGGGGAGCTTACAAATCGGCACTTTCCATTTACAGTGGTTTTCAGATTCTTCCAATAAATACTCACATTTTGAAGGCATTGAACTGTTTGAACCAATAAAATACACAATTCTGGTCTATAGCGTTTCTGAAATTAAGAAATTTAAAAGCTCAAACACTTTGCACTAAGCGCCTAAACGCTTAACTCAATTAATTTAGACAATAGATAGATATGCACTGTTTGAACCAATGTTATACACAATTCTGGTGCATAGGGTTTCTGGATTTGAACAACTTAAGCTTAAACACTCTACACTTAAGCACTTAATGCTTAACAAAATTATTTTTGGGCAGTGTTTAGAGCATCCGCTACGCCAAATTTGCGCCAGTTAGTATAACATAGCGCGAATTACATAGTCGTTGACAACCTCGGAAGTTGTCGTGATTACTGTGGCTAACGTAACTGTTCTCATTCAGCTTTCACAATTCTTCAAACAGAAGAACGGTTGACGATAACTGGGTCAGTCCGCCGCCACTTTTCAGGGACCGTTTCTCATGAGCAGCGGCTACATGAGAATGACAAGAAACGGTAACTGTTTGCACTGCGGTTTGCGGCTGCTTGTACATATGCATGAAGACATATCAGATAATGCGGGAAGAAATACCCAAACACATCGCGAGTGGACACTCAGAGCTCGCATGCCTGTCTGACAACTGAGAGAGGTACACATACGTATCACACACTGCGAGGACACTTCTGCATCGAAGCAGGTGTAGTTGGTACTTGACATGTGTGTACACACATAGTGCCACTTGACACAGCTACACAGTCATACCAGTTAGTGTAGCACCTGCGACCTCCAGCCCCCCTCATAGATAGTGCTTGGAAGGGAACTCCAACATTGGAACTCACCAAAAGCAATGCTGTCCCTCTCCGTTGCACTGAGAAACAAGATCGGCATGCCGGCTATGCATTTCGTCGACTTTTGAGAGGTTTTGGATTAGTTCTAACATCAACTTAGGGAGGAAAACATATGTTCAGGTTTGACGAATCCTTCTGGACTAAAGGATGGCTTGTTGTGCCAGACGAGGACGCAAGACGACTACAGGAGCGATTTGGCTTCAGTAGCGGCGATTGGGTGGTCGGCGCGAACCAACGACCCGGCAAGCCAAAACAGAATGGCGAGTGACGGCCGCGGGCTCTGCTGCTGCGGTATCTAGGTATGCGGCTCTCGGTAGGGCGACGGCGGCGACAACAACGACGATCGCTCGCGTGTGCCCAAACGGCCACTTTGCTATGGGCCATTCAATGGCGCGCCGGCAGCGGACAAATTACTTGGCCCATCGCGCATAGACGACGACGAGGAACCATCATGACCGAAACGGCCAATCGCCCCGCAGCTCCTGACGACCGATCGTTTCCCCCACTGCCTATGGCCGTCCGCAGCAATCGCCTGGCGCTATCGGCGAGCTGCAGATGGCTGTACCACCCCGCTTGGTGGGTAACGCAACCTCAAACGAACATCAAGACAGAAATGCGGCAGTTGCAAGTGATCGTGGTCGTCGTCGCCTTGTCACAGAGTTTTTAGATGGCATGTACACATACAGTGGAGTCGGCTCGTGGCAACAAAGACTGCTGCATCCATTTGTCAGATTGCAAATCTTGCTGTTGGGCAGGGCAAGGGCACTCAGTACCAAGATTGAAATTCAAAGCGCACGGCGACAGTAACTGGCTGACGAACGAAACAAACTCCCTTCAAAACCCTGAGTAGCAGAGTAATTCGAAAACAGCTGCGCCGTATTCGAGTGAGACGCTACTACCATGTAGGAGGTACATATGTCGACAATCTACGGTACATGTAGGTTCATAT